>JASPKZ010002700.1:3072500-3237500 GCA_030220185.1 Diploptera punctata
CAAAACAAATAAACTAAATAATATAATTTCAAATAAAATAGAGGAAACGAACATATATAAAAACAAAGGAGTTTATAAATTGAAATGCAAATTTCATATTGGAAGAGCTACTAGAAACCCTACTACAAGATTTAATTAACATTTTAGAGACTTAATAAATAATGAGGGCAAATAAAGTTTTTCAAAACACATACTAAAAGCAGAACATAAATTTAGCACTATAGACAATTTATTATCGATTTTACATAGAGAAAGCCATACATCGAAAATCAACGTTCTCGAAGAGTTAGAAATTATATAAGAAACCACAAACAAACACCTGTTAAATTAAAACATACCCAGTTATATGAACCCTCTGTACAAAATCATTACTAGCAACAGTCAGTACCAAACTGAAAGCAGAATATGAAACTTAAGTTTTCGAAAGGCCTCCTACTAAACTACACTGCTGATTGTTGAGGAGGACTGAGATCTCAGGTACTTTTTTATATTTCTTAAAATTTTAGTGTGTTACACTGCCATCCAGTGCTCTTTTAGTGTTTCGATTTCAGCGATAAAATAATATATAACTTTAATGGTATATTTTAAATTTACACTCCCCTCTATCAGTCACTACAGAGATGATTTTAGCGCTATTTCTATTGTGTAGAGAGAGGAATGTACGATGATTGTGTGTAGTGTGTGTTGTAGGCCTACATATATTTATATATATATGTCTCGGGTTCATATCCGGGTTCAGGCGTTATTTTTCTTTTAATGTCACATTTGGCCTTCAGTCAGAAATGCCATAATTTAATTATAATATCGAAATAAATAAGGGTTACTGCTATGAAGTACATATTCTCTACAAATGCGTACTTGTTATAGAAGTCACGAGAAGGTACTGCAACGCCGGGCATTAGCTCCCATGGGACGCGAATCAGAACATGTCCCTTAACTCTGTTTCAAGGCATGATGCTCAAGCATCAGTCGGCTATCATTATTATTATTATTATTATTATTATTATTATTATTATTATTATTATTATTATTATTATTATTATTATACATTTCAAGGCGGGATAAAGTCAGAAACAGTACAATAAGGGACATTATATAATGAAAATAATTATGAAAAAAATATATTAGAAAAAATAAAAGAAAAACGTTCGAAATGGTATGCACACCGAATAAGGATGGAAGAAGAATGAATACCAAAGAAGATCCGTGATTGGAAAGCTAATGGAAGAAGTGGAAGAGGCAGACCTAGAGAACGTTGGATATATGGAGTGAGAAGTAATATGGAAGCTAGATATTTGAGGGAAGAAGAGACTTTAGACAGAAACCTCTGGCGACAAATCACTTTGGGTTCAAGGAGAAGCACTCTATTGTGGAATATTCCTATTAATAAAATATTATTGTTGTTATTATTATTATTATTATTATTATTATTATTATTATTATTATTATGTCCACCACTGTGGTCTCGAGATAGCGTGCTGCCTTGTCACGCAGCGGGCCCGAGTTCGATCCCCGGTCGGGGCAGTTTTTCTAGGTGAGGTTTTAATCGGGGTTTTTCCTCACCTGTAAGACAAATGTCAGGAAAACTTTAAGGCCCAAACCGTACCCGAAATCATATGGCCATCATCATCATCCTTCACCGGTGTGGAAAGCAACGGGAAGCTACCACACCTACAATTTCCTAGTAAAGCTGCAAGCATAGTTTGAAAATGTTATGATTGCAGTGAAGGACCTGCCCTCGGGCAGAATTACTATGGATGGATTGTTTATTATTATTATTATTATTATTATTATTATTATTATTATATGACTTGGTAATTTTACTGTCACTTAATACTCATTCATAATGAACGGAAAGGTTAGATGGGATTAAAGACTTAGATTAGAACAGGGTGTGAATAAGAATGAGTATAAATGACGTCACCTTAATTTGGTGCATGTGTCATTGATTGTGTGCGGAAATGTTAACAATTACAGAGGCGCCACTCGTATGCAAGGAACATGTTAATAATTGGCAGAAGAGCAGGGATAGGGTTACCTGCACTTAGTGGACGGATGGTTTCATTTGTAGGACACACACCTGCATGATCAGTGGCGTAACAACCTAACATTTGCATTAATTGGATTATCAGCTACGTTTTCCCTTTCGTTCGTTTCAAACTCCCACTGTGAAACATTACTTTGATAGCGGCCGTGTTCACAGTCCGAAGAAATCCTTTCTCAAGACATCTCCCACTTAACCCATTGCGACATTATTATTTTTCACGCAATTAATACTGTATCCTACCTTCTTATTACTTCCTATCGTAATTTAACCCATAAGTTGGCAAAATATATGATAAATACACTAATGGCAGAATATAAAAAATGGGGACTGAATATAAATTTACAGAAAACAGAATATATGTGTTTGGGAAAGGATGTGGATGACCTCATACTCGAAACAGGGAAAATTAAAAAAATGTGATTGTTTTTAATATCTTGGGTCAATAATTGCAAGTTTAGGAACCTGTGAGAGAGATGTAAAGACTAAAATTGCAATGGCAAAAAATGCAACTAAGACATTACATGGAATAAAAATATTACAAAGGAAACCAAAATGAAAATTTATAAGAGCATAATACAGAATATTTTGTCATATGGAAGTGCAACTTGGTCTTTGACGGAATTACAAAAGAATAAAAATAGAACAGTTGTATTTGATTATTTTAGAAGAAGCCTCCAAAAAAAAAAAAAAAAAAAGAAGACAGGATAAAATAAGAAATGAATTCCTTTGGAGAAAAATGAATGTCACCACATCAGTTGTTAAGAAGATTGAAAATCAAACGCTTAAATGGTATGGCCATGTACAAAGAACGGAAAATGAAAGATGGGCAAAAAATATATACCAATGGTCACTCCCCCTGGAAGAAATAAACGTGGCAGACCAGATGGAAATGGAAAACCTACGTCAGAACTATAATGAATGATAGGAATTTGGAAGAGGGAGATTGGAATGGTAGAGATAAATGGAAACTGAAGACGACAAACCTATAAGTGGGGGAAAGCCGAAGAAGAAGAAATTGGCAAAACATTAATTTCTTGTATCAATTATTTAAATGTGGCGGACCGCACTGAAAACGAAATGGTGCGCAACTGTTATTATTATGTATATTGAGTGATTCCACACACCTTTCAGCAGTTTATCATTAGCTTACTTGTGTTTTATTAAAACTATTAGATAAATTAAAACAATTGATGTATCCTATAGGATACATTGCGAATCTACGGGATAACCTTTCACCTTACAGATATGTTTCAATACTAATAACATTCATTGTTAAAACCGTTGAGGTGGAGAGTCATAAAATAAAATAAGTTAAAATATACCTTCTTAGGTAAAATCCGTCGTCCTCAAGTTATAAAGTATGTAATCTTTATGCCTGTAGGCCTTTCAGAACATCCGTTCCATATTCAGCAGGTCACTCTTCGCTATAACCAGGACCAGCAGCATCAACCATCATACTGGATGTTGTAGCGAAGAGTGACCTGCTGAAGATGGAACGAATGTTCTGAAAGGCCTACAGGCATAAAGATTACATATTTTATAAGTTGAGGACGACGGATTTTACCTAAGAAGGTATATTTTAACTTATTTTATTTTATGACAGATATGTTTGTATGTCATTCGTCATCCGGGCCTTACAGTGGGAGAGAAATGTAAACTTTGTATCACACAAATATATTTTTGACCACACAATGACATGGAGGGCCTCCTTCAAGACAACACAAACATTTAAGACAAAATACTCAATTCACCAACACATTCAAACTGAACATGGAGAATAGATGTTGATTATTATAATCAGTTGATCTTAGGGGACCATTTGGACCTTAACGTTTCCTGATATTGTCTTACTGGTGAGGAAAACTCCGAAAAGAAACCATCATCCAAGGAACTTGTTCCGACTAGAAATCGAACCTAGGACCGTTGCGTACGAGACATCGACGCTGCTCTGAGACTACAGGGGTAGATTGAATCACAACTAACAAGAAAAAATATTTAATACATGATGCTAATAGTCTGTCATACGATGGAGAGGAAATACTATATGCAATCTATTAAAATATAATGCTTAGATATTGGAGTTGGAAATAGGTCTAAATACAGTCGTATGTATGTACCTCATACATCACTGAGGAGGCATAGGTGCTCCCCTAGCGGAGTTTCATTTCTTAGCTAATCTAGTTACGCTTATTTCCCTACAGATATCAATGAGTAACATTAGATCAGCACATCGCCTAAATGATGCATCTAGTAGTTAACTAAGTTTAAATTTTCGAAATTTCTCAACGAAACCCAGTACATGCTATTTAAATAAACCAAGGAAGGTATTCTCCAAAAATTAGCGAAAATTACTATTAGAAGGGAGGGTTTACCTGAACCCGAAATTAAAAATGTAGCAACGCCATGTTTGGTTCATCGCAATAACAATTTAATTGTCCCTTAAAAGGCTGAATAAGTTTGGAACTGATAAAGAAAGAAGATATAAGAACAGACTTAAATTTATATCCACTGAATGATAAAAATCAAATAATACAGAGAAAGTTTAACCATGTAGAAAAAATGAATGTAACAAGATTACAAAAAGCAACATTTAACTATAAGCTAAGAGGATCAAGGAATTTATAAAGGCCATTGAAAATATGGACAGAACAACTGAGAAGCGGAATAGGAAATTTGCCTAGCCCGTGAAGTGAAGAAGAAGATTGGAAAGGTATCCTAAAATATACATTTATTTAATTTATTTAATATTTTAATAAAGTACATAATGTTAAAGTGAATCTGTAGATATTATTTAAATTTGTGTCAAATTATACGAAAGTACAAAATATGTACTCTTATTGTTATGCATGATTTGTTTTCACTTTGGTTCGACACTTTAAAATAAGCTGACAACAGAAATTGAGTTTCTCTAAATTAACAAATTAATAATATATATTCTGTAAACTAGCAAAATCGAATCATAAATTCTACTTGATGAGGAATTCGCAGTTTATATATTTCCTGAGTGATTTACTTTTATATTTTCCAACCTCTTCGTAAAATCGCAAAGTTCTTAAATAAGACATAGTATGAAATAAATGCATTTGCTATGAGTATAGAACATATTGCATATCATATTTAACAGGAAATTGTGCTCTACCAGTTCAAGTATGGCTGTACATATATACATACGAATTCGTTTGTTGGTGTTAGTCCTGATTTTTTCGTGCTATGTATTTATTTATATTGTGTGTTCTGTCGTTTGTAAGCAGAACAAATATTTCATAATATTCATAACAGGATAAGTAGGGTAAATAAATTTGCCATTGCATTGCAAGAAATATGAATATACACGACAATGTACATACAGAGCCTCCAGTTATTATCTTACCGATTCTAGACGCAATGTCACCAAATATATCACAGCATTTTAATAAATTAATTAATGGAATCAGTTTCGTTAATGAGGGCCTGTGCAAACTAAGTGAATTCCTCAGTAAGTCTAATTTATGATTAGATTTTGCTAGTTTACGGAATATACAGAGTGCCCATAATAATAATAATAATAATAATAATAATAATAATAATAATAATAATAATAATAATAATAATAATAATAATAATAATAATAACAATAATAACAATAATAATAATAATAATAATAATAATAATAATAATAATAATAATAACAATAATAACAATAATAACAATAATAACAATAATAACAATAATAACAATAATAACAATAATAATAATAATAATAATAATAATAATAATAATAATAATAATAATAATAATGAAAGTTACACTAGAATAAGCATTTAGAATTGTCTGCACTTGTTATGAGTTCGTTCAGTGACTGTGTCCTTTTGTTATGCTGGCTGTAGTGATATTGTTCGTACTTTTGTTCACACATTTTACACACGCATTGCTCATTTTTACTTGATGATATCTATGAATCGCGAGTCCTATGATTGCATGTCTCTGTGTTTGGTTGTTTCCTGTCCACTGTCGTAATCATGGCGTCCGTACCGAAGAAATATTGATATGGACAGACCGGGAATCGAACTCTGTACCTCATAAACCATACTCAGAAGCTCTGACCACAAGACCATGGAGGTTGGTCAAACATTTTGATTGTCAGAAGCTAGGGTGGTGTATAACATTTAAACGCTTAAATTATGCTGCAGATACCAGGATTAAATGTAAAACTACTTCGATTCCAGGTGTGTCCATATCAATATTTCCTTAAAGGGAATTATTTATGTAGTAGCCCGTGGTTTGGAATTTAGGTTAAGGGCTATCCTGTCACTTCATTTTCATTCATCGCCCATCGTATCAACGGGGTAACATAACTGCAGCTTCCAGGTGCCTCAATCTAAGAAATTGGTTACAACTCCATTAATGCTAAGTAGAAAGCCAGAAATGTGATAAAAAACCAACCTGATGGCATTGGACAAAATATCCAATTCTATCGGATATCGCTAGTCATACTGCAATATGAAGAATGCAAAATGCAAAATATATTTTTTTTATAAATTAATTAAATAAAAATAAGACTTAGTTTTATTTTATTTTCATATTTATAGCCTTTATAATTATTCTGTACATATGCTTGTCGCTCTACTCCTCCTAAACGACAGGGCCGATTTATCAAACACCAAACACGGAATCATACAAAAAGGTAATAACAAGAAGGAAACAGAAAGAACATGAAGTAGACGATGATGTCTTCGGTACGGACGACATGATTACGACAGTGGACAGGAAACAACCAAACACAGAGACATGCAATCATAGGACTCGCGATTCATGGATACCATGAAGTAAAAATGAGGAATACGTATGTAAAATGTATGAAGAAAATCCGTAGCGCATATTGTAGTGAATTGGCATGTATTACTGTTAATAGTGATTTTCGCTTGTATGCTGATGATGTCTGCTGGCAGTTCCCCTGTGTGTCCTGTGTTTATTCTCAATAGCAGTAGGTTACCTGCCGGCACTCATGTTTCAACCTGCCTCCGCCTCTTTCTTCTTATCATCTTCATCCCTCATAAAACTCACGCTATACAAACACTTAAACGTAAGCACAACTTAGACTTCTATTTATTGTAAACAATACAAGGGTACAACAACAGCCCCCTTCTATGTGATCTGCCGAAGCTTTGAGGTAAAACTGAAAAGAGAAGTTAACGACACATCTCCATTTAGCTCAGAACCCGAACGAAACTTGTAATGGGTGATATTGGATTATTATTAATATTATTATTATTATTATTATTATTATTATTATTATTATTATTATTATTATTATTATTATTATTTATCATCATCATCATTAAAATAGAATCGCGCAAAACAAGCAATAAATGCTTTAAACTCTGTTTGGTGGAGCAAAAATATTACAAACAATAGAAAATTACAAATATATCAAACCATAGTTCAGATCGTTTTAAAATATGGTGCTGAAGTTTGGCAAATTCCTACCAAGGAAATGAAAATAATTGTATGTAAAGAAATGGATGCTTTAAGAAGATCAGCTGGAAAATCTAGAAATAATAGGAAATACAGAAATATGGGAAATTATGTGTGTACAAGAGGAGCCGGATATCATAGACGTATAGAAAAGAAAATATTACAGTGGTATGGCCATGTCAAAAGAATGCTAGAGCAAAGATTGCCTGAACTTATTAACGAATGGATCCAAATGGAAAGGAAGAAGAAAGGAAGGCCAAAGAAAACCTGGATAGAAGGTGTGCAAGCGGCTATGATTATCAGAGGATTAGAGGAAGATCAATGGATGGACAGAGAGGAATGGCGTTTGGTTTCCGGAAGACAGCAGCAGCTGTCATGATAGCGGATAATGATTATTATTACTTTATTATTATTATTATTATTATTATTATTATTATTATTATTATTATTATTATGTCCACCGCTGTGGTCTCGAGGTAGCGTGCTGCCTTGTCACGCAGCGGGCCCGGGTTCGATCCCAGTTGGGGCAGTTTTTCTGGGTGAAGTTTTTATCGGGGTTTTTCCATACCTGTAAGACAAATGTCAGGAAACGTTTAAGGCCCAAACGGTCCCCGAAATCATATGGTCATCATCATCATCCTTAGCATTATCATTATCATCATCATCATCGTCATCATCCTTCACGGTGTGGAAAGCAACGGGAAGCTACCACACCTACAATTCCCTAGTAAAGGTGCAAGCATAGCATGAAAATGCTATGATTGCAATGAAGGACCTGCCTTCGGGCAGAATTACGATGGATGGATTATTATTATTATTATTATTATTATTATTATTACTATTATTATTATTATTCAATACTGTCTACCACTGTGGTCCCGGAGTAGCGATGTTGTATCGTAATCCGCGGACCCAGTTTCGATGCCCGCTTAGGATTAGTTTCCTGGATGATGATTTTTGGGGGGGGGGATTTTCTCACTTGTAAGACAAATGTCAAGAAATATTAAGGTTTAAGCGGTCGGTTCCTGAACTTCATCTGATCATCTTATTCTCATTATCATATTCGCCATGTTTGGTTGACTACTCGTACGAATGTGTGTGAGTGAATGGTGTGTTTCGTCTTAAATGTTAGTGTTGTCTTGAAAGAGGTCCTGGATTGGGCTGCTCACTCATTCTGGGAGGCCTTCGGCCGTTTGAAATAAATCAAAGTTTTATTTAATAACTTCGTCAAAAGAATGTAAAATGGTACTGTCATTTTATTATTTTAACTTTTCTTTATTTTTTTCGGGTTTCTCTTGACCTGTCAAACAAATGTCAGGAAACGTTAAGGCCCAAACATCCCCCTAACATCATAATGTTCATCATAATCATCATCATATTCACTATGTTTAGTATGAATGCGTGTGAATGGCGTGTTTTGTCTTAAAATTGTGTTGTCTCGGAGGAGGCCCTGACATTGAGCTGATCACTCATTCGGGAGGCCTTCCACGCCGTTGTGCGGTCAAGAAAGCATGTGCGTGATCCATAGTTTAAATCCCTCTCCCGGCAGGTCGTGCCGCTCTACGGCTCGGGTGACGTGTGGTATTTAAAAATACCTATAAGGCGAGAGGTTAAACTAAGATATGGAATGGTATTATTATTAGCCTATATATTTAGCCTATTTTCGTTGCTATATGCATGTCTTGTCTATATATATTTTTTTAGAGTTTTGGCTCAAAATGTAGCATTTGAGACTCATATTTAGGACGTCCCGGGTTCAAACCCCTTTACAAACCAATGTGAATGAAGTTTCTTCCTGGTTTTCCTTAGTTATAAAGGCAAATACTGGATTTCAATTTCATTACGAAGGTCCATTTCATTATATTCACTTTTTTATAGTGTCGACTGACAACCCGGCTGACATCAAGTGCCGATTGTCCAGAAAAAGTGGGAGTCTTAACCACCTACTACCCCAAGGGCCTCCTGAGGCCTGTAGTGGGATTACCTACTTTTCTTTACATTTAAAATTATAAATAAATATGATAATACCTTAGAAGTTAAAACATCTATTACTCGACCACATTAACTTTCAATGCGGAAAAACGGTGAACTAAAAGAATGTGGTAAGGGTTGGAGGTAGCAGACTCTTGTCTTAGATTGCAGTGACAGTGTTTATTTTCTGTTAGTCGTGTAGTCAGTTGTTAGTGACAATGTCAAGTGCGAAAGTTAGACCCTATATTCACAGTATATGAACATTCAAGTCTGCCAGACAGTAGCTGGAAATCAGTGCTGATTTAATTTCTCTGTACGTCACATTATCCAGAAACCCGTAGGTATACAAACTCCGAAGATCTTTCATTAAATTTATCTCCTATTTCAAGTAGGTCTACCACTATAGTTTGCCACTGATTATACCACTTGCCCAGTCATTCGCTTGTACCAAAGGTGGAAGGAGACACTTTCCCCATCTTCACTACTAACGCCTTTGCTTCTCCTCACCGGCTAAAAAGTTAACGCGGTCGAGTAATATAATGAATAATTATTTAAAAATAATACAATTCAATGTACAAGGTTGAAGTTTTTAGTTTTCCTTTTTTCCTCAGTCATGGCTTAGAATTTGTTTACCAGGACCAATTTCATCATACTTTTTTTTAGAATCATAATAAATAAGTGGATGTCATGTGACTTTACATGTTAAAAAGTCTATGAGACTTTTAAAAAATAAATAATTGTTAAACAGGGCGATGTGCTGGGCTTGATTGTGTAAAGTTCCAAAAATCATTAACACGTTTAATGTTTGGTAAGGTGCTATGACAAATGCGATGTCCAAACACATGCAATTGTCTTGTTACGTCATAGAGTAGCCATAGCAACAACAAGTGAAAGTGCTGAGACGTTGATGTCACGTTGTTTTCTTCGCGGGGGAGTCTCCCTTCTCCCCACATTTCATTCAAAATTGCAATGTCCGGTTGTGTCCGTAACAGATAACAGCTTGGCCCATTAACGTGCTATTCTTTTTCGTACTCAATACTCAACAGACTCTAGCCACGCATTATGTAACGCACATGCGTGACATTCTTGAGGTATAATTCGCTAATACCATGAGTTTGTATGCAAATATGATAATGTTACGACATTTGTATACAGATTCAACTTAGTTTCAGTAGGTCAGACAGTGGTCGGTTGGTTAATGGCTTTCTATGGATGAGAAGTAAATCCGTGAATCTCGTGACGTAGATTTAAAACACGTACATAAGCTCAATTCTGGAAATGCGTGCTATTACGCATTGCAATGGACTCTTAACGTCCCAACTCCTTTAAAAAAATAAATTGAAAATATATAAAACTATTATTCTACCAATTATAATATATGGTTGCGAAGCGTGGACTCTTACTTTAAGGGAGGAAAGGAGATTACGAGTATTTGAGAATAAAGTTCTTAGGAACATTTTTGGACCAAAGAAAGACGAATAGACAGGTGAATCGAGAAAACTACATAACAGTGAACTACATGGTATTTATTAATTGTAATATTATTATTGTGTTTTCTTTATGTAATTGTAATGTTAATGTTTTTTTAGTGTATAATGCTATTGTGTTATTACTTAATTGTAATATTATTGTGTTTTCTTTATGTAATTGTAATGTTAATGTTTTTAGTGTATAATGCTATTGTGTTATTATTTAATTGTAATATTATTATTGTGTTTTCTTTATGCAATTGTAATGTTATTGCTGTCTTTGTTGTCTATTTTTCTTTACACTAGTACCAATTATTACTTTATTGTAACGGACTGTCAACAGCACGTACGGCTTACTGCCCGTGCGACCCATATTTGTAAATAATATTGTAAATATCTTACTTTTTGTCTAATAAAGTCCTACTACTACTACTACTTATAAGAAGTCAGATATAATAAGAACAGTTAAGTCTCGTAGACTGCGATGGGCAGGACATGTTGCACGAATGGGGAATGAAATACATGAATGGAAGCTTCTTGTAGGAAAGCCAGAGGGAAAACACCCAGTTAGTAGACCAAGAATGAGGTGGGAGAATAACATTAACTATGATTCGAGGGAAGTAGAATATAAAGGGAATGATTGGTGATCATTAGCTCAGGATAGGGATGTATGGAGAGCTTATGTCCGCGCAGCCATGAACCTACGTGTTCGATAGTGCCAGTAAGTAAGTAAGATTTAAAACACGTAACAGAGTCTCAAGTCTCAATTAATAGGCCTCAGAACAGAACCTGAGTGATCCAGCTGATCTATATATCCATTTATCTATTCATCCATCCATCCATCTATCCATTATTCTGTCTCTTGTCTACCTAATCACATATCTATTTATTCGTCCGCCCATCCATTTGTCGATCCACCCATTCACCCGTCCATTAATCTGCCCTACCGTCCATCCATTCATTCCTCTCTCTTCCATCCATATATTCAGCTGCCAGTTTCTCTTATACATCTTCTTGTATCCTGAAAGTTCATGTTTCCCTTAACATATATTTAGGCGCTCTCCCCCAAGGGAAGAATTTGAACCATACTAATTTAGTTACACTTGTTTTCGTATAGATATCATTTGAGTGGTCCATGGTCAGCGTTCCGCCTCATACTTACACCTAGGAAACCAAGGTAGTACTAGGACAGAAAAATTCGGTAAATTTTGCTTAGAGGCATTTTCATTCAGGCTTAAGGATATTTTACGAGCCTGAAAATCTTCAGATTCGGGACCCACGGCTTAAAGTCCCTCCCGGAAGATTTGTTCCTTGGATTTTTCCATCGACCCCGGCCGGGTTTGAACTCGCGACCCTCGGGACCAGAGGCAAGGAGCATAACCACTAGTCCACCGCGGCCGATGGAAACATTGATTTGTAGGATTGTAACTGCCATGGCATACAACCTTCTCTTGTTGTTTGCTTTACAAATTATTTTACTCCCTGTACTGGGTTTCTATGTCATCGTACCACCTTCATAAATTCAAATATATATATAAAAGAAAATACGCCATTTATTGTTGCAGTATGTGAATAATTACCCGAGAGAAATGTATATGTTAATTTTTTAAATGTGAGAAATGCCTCAAAATAAAGTGAAAATTTGAGCTAAAAGTAACCTAAAATTCACCATATAGAATGTAAAACATGTATCAGTTCAACACTAATAAAATTCATTGTTTAAAACCGATGAGGTGTATAGTCATAAAATAAAATAAGTTTTTTAGTCACGACAATACTACATTAGGACCAGTACCGAGAACATCAAGTAATGTAGTGAAGAAAGACCTGCTGAAGATAGAAAGGAGATTCTGAAAGGCCTTCAGACAAAAAAGTACATATTTTATAAGTTGAGGAACGACGGCTCTGACCTAAGAAGGTACATTTTAACTTATTTTATTCTATGTATTAGTTATTAGTCAGACAGTATAGCCAACTTACCACAAAACACGAAAATAAACAAGTGAACGCTAAACTAAGCTACACTAACTCACCAATTTTCTCACACTAACTTACCAAAACTAATCTGATCACTAAATAGCTCATTTCCTCACCCTAACTTGCCCACCAATATAGGTGGACTCCTGAGATACAATCCCGTTACATGAGAGTAAATAGGTTGGCAATTGGCTCTATCGGGAACGTGTGTTATCACGTTGGTCAACATGACGCTAGCAGTCACTTGTTTTCCGATTGTATATTCACAGGTAGTACCCTGGCATAAAATATACAGCCTTTTCTTATATCCACATAACTTAAAAACAACGCACTGCACACGTTATTCGTTTTTGTTTCATATTTGTTTGATACCGTCACATAAGAGCAAACACTTTTTCTTTTTCCTTTCGCCTAACTGTTCTAAAAGTTCTAAAGACCGCCGTACAATTGCCATCTAATCTCTTCTACTCGGGTTATTCCATTTCAAGTGGTCCTGTGCCCTTCTTATCTGCGTTCTCACACCCATATCCTTCATATCCTTCTCGACATCCACATCCCACTTCGTCTTCTTGTTTCCCTTACATATCCACATGTGCTAATCATAGAGGTGAACGATCATCCAGTCAATATAAGGGTGATATGAGGTCAGCATATCGGGTCCCCAGGTGTTATAGCTTGTTTCCTCAACTGGAGCCGCAAAACATTGTAGCTACCATTCTATTAGTTAACTCATTCGCCTCAAAAGACGAGGTACACTCGCTTAATTCTGCTGTTATAAATTTTGTAATATTTTGTACATCTCTTGGCAGGGCAATATTTTGTTAACATTTATGAACAGTAGATGAATGTGTTTTGGCCTTCATCCTTATTGTGATCTCAAGAACCGTTATATTTTGTTTGTTTTGAATATCTGAAAATGGACAATATAATTTATGGTAACTTAAATCCGGTTTATGGGGAAATGCATTGAACATTTAAACCTGAAGCGAGTGGGTTAAAGGCCCTCTGCATGGGGACTGGAACCAGTGCAAGTCTCGTAGCTCTGCATCAAGCATTACGCCATAAACCGGGCGGCTGCAGCGCCGGACTATCATCTGTCGTATGTGATTAGAACATGTATTTCTGTACATTTAAATTATATTGTTCAAACTACCCGCTTTTAATGAATATCTTGTTACTTAATTCCTTACTTAATCTGATTGCAATCATTTGTTTCTTTGTTACAGGTAATATCGAAAGTGACTGACAATACATACATACATATCTGTAAGTTTATATTTTATCATATATTGTGGAATATTTTACTTTTACTCTTATTTTTATCTTGAAAACCCCTATTAACTTCAGCATTATAGGCCTATATACGAGCCAGTTAATTGTGAGTCTAAGTATCTTCTGGAGGTTTCTTACGTTTCTATTGTTATTGAAAATAGCGGTAGCTGTTTATATATATACTAGAAGTCCCTGCCACGCGTTGCTGTAGCTAAGGTATACGTTAAAAATTTAAATTAAGTTGCTGTCATTCAGCCAGATTACTTAAAACTAATACTTACACACGAAATTAATAATATTGAAAATAAAATAAACACTGAACGCACTTAAATTACGAAATAATCAATATTTGTAATTCAATTGAAATTCACGGTTGCAACAAAAGCACAGCCATCTGGATCTCTCTTTGTCAAATAATAAACCAAATACCTTAACAAATTACCTTACACCGCCATCTGTTAGAATCGTATGGAACTCACAGATAATTATAACTCTTTGTTAAATAATAAACAAATAATTTGCAATAAAAAATAATGCGACTATAAATTTAGTTATAAGCTATCCTAAGTCTCAAGTTGGATCAAACTGCACACAGTGTGCAAAATTTTATTAAAATCGGTTCAGTAGATTAGGATTCCATCGCGGACAAACAACGTGACACGAACTTTTTACATATTAATATATATATATATATATATATATATATATACAGGGCGAATTTTAATTACACTGACAAACTGCAGGGAGTGATTCCTGACTGGAAACGAGGAAAAAATCTGCTATGAATAAGTGCCCATAAATGCATCGTTGCCATGGTAGATGGCACTGACAAATGGCATTATTCTCTTGGCCCTGTTGCAAGACTTAAACCCTCTGGATTTTTACCTCTGGGGGCATCTGAAAAGCGTTGTGTATGCTGAACCAGTTCCTGATGTGCATACCCTTCAACAGCGTGTCCACGTCGCCTGTGACGCTATTCGGAGAGAGGCCGGAACATGCGAAAGAGTGAGGCAATCCATGATACGACGTGTCAACGCGTGCATTGCATCCCATGGAGGCCACGTTGAACATCTGATGTGACGTGGATGGGATTATGCTATGTACTGTATGCCGGGATGATTTGTTGTCGTTGCACGCACATCGTTCATTTCGGGAAACATGTTTATAGAAGCTTTTTTTCTTTCATTTCCAGTCTAGAATCAGTCCCTGAAGTTTGTCCGTGTAGTTACCGTTCACCCTGTAGGCCTATATATATTCAGATTCAAGCGGTAATTTTTTTTTATGTTATATTTGGAAGGAACAAGAATAGCAAGATTTTTATAATTTTTTTCTCGTTATTAATTAAGAAGGTTTGGTTAATAAATGAGCCTAAATGTCAACATTTAATTATAACATCGAAATAAAACAGCGTTACTGCTGTAAAGTAAAATATTCTCATTTCAAGTGCTTTCCTGTTATAGTAGCCGTAAGTTGACACTGCGACCGATGTATTTTGATAGGGAATTGTACAGAAGGAAATGGACATTAACGTTGCACTGGAAGCCTGAATGGGGAAGAAGAATCATACCAACGTACAGAGTTGAAGGTTTTGGTTTCAAATCCCCGTTCAGGCGTTAATATATATATCAAATAATTTAAATCAACGTAGAATATAAAAAATATAAACTTAGCAAGAGTTTAACGGATTTTACTAAACTATCTTGACTCATCCATAAAATCTCACTGTGAATCCTTGCTATGAAATAAGTATTATCACCAAAGTAGGCTATATATTTCATTGCCAACCACGTAATACCAATATAATAAAAAAACATTTCTAGAATTAAGCTACGTTTAGTTTCTTTGTGCATCTCATCCCTGGAAACGGACAGCTAATGACCAAATGAGGGAAATTTTGAGGAAGTGGCTGAATTCAAAAACTTAGGAACAATAATCACAAATAGGAATGAGATGCACAAAGAAATTAAACATAGGCTCAATTCTGGAAATGCGTGCTATTATGCATTGCAGAGACTCTTGATGTCCCAACTCCTTTCAAAAAACGTTAAACTGAAAATATATAAAACTATTATTCTACCAGTTATATTATATGGGTGCGAAATATGGACTTTAAAGGAGGAAAGGAGATTACGAGTATTCGAGAATAAAGTACTTAGGAAAATTTTTGGGCCTAAGAGAGATGAGCAGACAGGTGAATGGAGAAGACTACATAACAATGAACTACATGGTCTTTATAGGAACCCAGATATAATAAGAGCAGTTAAGTCTCGTAGACTGCGATGGGTAGGACATGTTGCACGTATGGTGAATGAAAGACTTGCATGGAAGCTTCTGGTAGGAAAGCCAGAGGGAAAACGCCCAGTCGGCAGACCAAGAATGAGTTGGGAGAATAACATTACCTATGATTTGAGGGAAGTAGATTATACAGGGAATGATTGGAAAGCATTAGCTCAGGATAGGGATGTATGGAGAGCGTATGTCCGCGCGGCCATGAACCTACGGGTTCGATAGTGCCAGTGAGTAAGTAAGTAATAGTAGATTACATACGGTATAAGCAATTAAATTGGTATGGGCACGTACGACGAATGCAAGAAGATAGATTACCCAGGAAAACATTGGAATGGTGTCCACCTGGAAGAAGGAGGAGAGGAAGACCTCGAAACTCGTGGATGCATGAAATAAGAACTGGAATGAGAGCAAGAGGACTGGAGGACATGGATTTAATGGAGAGAGACGAGTGGAGAAGAGAAATAAAACTTTAGGCACAGGAAGATGTGTAAACATTAAAATTCTGTATATACATAAATTATTATTATTATCATCATCATCATCATCAATCACTATAAGCGTGTGTTGATTTGCTAAGGTACTTTTTCTTGTTATGTCGTTCTTATAACTAATTTGAAGTTCTTGTTCAATTATTGTTAACCTAATTATGTAGGCCTACCCTTAGCATTTCTTAATTTATTAGAATGCTACAGGCCTACAGGGGACGGATAGAAAGTAATGGAGGCCGTATCCGACCCGCGAGCCGTAGTTTGGGCGTCTCTGTTTTAGGCAGTACCTGCGTGACGGTCTTTAACTTCTTCTAGGTCTTTTGAAAACAGCCCAAGCAAAGAAACGTGTACGATCAGACTCACATGATGTAACTTTTAAAAAAGATGTAATGACATTGTTAAGATATTTTCAATGAGTAAGTATGTTTATTATCTTGTATAACACAATGGACTATATCTTAAATCAGAGTCGTACACCGCCGACTGAGTTTTGTCTCACAGAATACTTTAAGTGTCGTGTTTAGCAAACTGGCCTAATTACTAAGTTAGAAGGCCGTCATCTTTGGATTCACGTACTTCCTTCGCACATTCTTCTGCTTCCTGTCATGCGCAGACACATGATGATTTGGTTCGTTTAATTTGTCTCTTGAAGGTCATGCTCTATTGTTTCGTGAGTTTTATTACATTTTTCTTTTAATCTGAAAGAGAACTTGGTCTTTTTACATGTACAATTAATGTTAATGAATGTCTCTTGATTGTGTTGAAATACATTGCAAGTTTCAGAGGTATTAATTTGGAGGTTACTTCTTATAATGTCTTTACTTCAACGTCTCGTTCTCTTTCTTTTATTCTCTCTCTTTCTCTCTACCTCTTTTTCGATTCTATATCTAAGAATATGCCTCTATTCGTGACTGGCGTAATCCCAGTCGAGGGATTAGATGAGAAGAATTTAAATAAGTCAGCACTTTTGTACGTCTGTCCACCGCTGTGCTCCCTTTCACGCAGCGGGCCCGGGTTCGATCACCGGTCGGGACAGTTTTTCTGGGTGAGGTTTCTATCGGGGTTTTCCTCACCTGTAAGGCAAATGTCAGGAAAACTTTAAGGCCCAAACGGTCCCCGAAATCATATGGCCATCGCAATCATCGTCATTCATATTCATCTTAGGTTAAGCTTAGGATTAGGGACTCTCCTGGCGCACCATTATCATCACCATCATCACCCATCATATCATCGGGGCAACGTAACCCCGCCTTCCAGGCGCCCCAACCTCAGAAGTGGGTTACAAGTACGCCGTGCCAGGAGAGACACCATGAATGTCGAAAGACAAACCTGGGGCATTTGAAAAAAAAAACTTTTGTTCGTCTATTATATACAAGGATGCTGGCTGAGCAGACTGTCTCATAATCGTAGAGGCAGATAAAATGAAATGAATGACATGAGTATGGAGAAGTGTTGGGATGATGTTTCTGGCAGACGGAAACAGGACATGCCTCGAGAAAACCTCCCCTGGCTCTGATTCGTGAGAGACCCGAACTCAGGTCGCAGAGGAGGGGGAGTGACCATCTAATCAATTGCTCTACGAAGATCCTTTCTCTGTCTTAGTATTTGTGACATATCAGCCAATATTCATGAACATTTGTTTCACTTTTGTTTTTATAAATCTTAGTCGATCCTACTTACTAGAAACAAAAATTTACCAATACAAAAATGTATATGCACCATTTATTATAAATATGCTATAATATGCTGTTAATACAGGAAATTTATTTCCGTTGGAAAAGGGAATTCAAATTAAACAAAAAGGAATAATTTGCAACAATATTATGTCAATTTAGGCCTATAGCCTCCAATTGTTTGTGATTTGCATCCAAGCATAATTTATTGGGAACGCTTTGGGAATTCATTAATTGTATATGTTTACTGTTAATGAATATCATTTGATTGTGTTGTAAGTTTTAATGATATTATAGTTTGGCAAAAAATAAAATAAAAACAATAATAAAAAGTATACTTACATATGAGTGGTTAAGGCACTGAGCTACAACCGGAGGGTCGAGGGTTCAAGTCCCGTTGGGGTCAGGATTTTTAAACTGACCCAAACCCTCTGGCGGCACTATGGCCCTGGGGTCGACTCAGCCTCTAACGGAAATGAGTACCAGACGCTTGTCCTGGGGGTAAAGGCGGCCGTCACGCAGGGCTGACAATCCGGCTGACATAAAGTGCCGATTGTCTAGAAAATGTGGGAGCCTTAACCTCCTAATACCCCAAGGGCCTCCTCAGGCCTGTTGTGGGATCACTTTACTTTACATATGAGTCAGAAAGTTGAACAATAAATGAAAGAATACTCAAAAGAGTCTTGGCGGCAGAAATGGATGGATTGTGGAAAAGTATGAGAATATCCAGGCTACAACATATTAGAAATACGTATATTAGACAAGAAATGGATACACAAGAGACAGTTATCGATAGGATAACAAAGAGAGCTTTACAGTGGTATGGACATGTACAGCGGACGTCGGAAGAATAGTGGTCTAAACGGGTGTTAGATTGGATAGTACAAGGCAGAAGGAAGAAGGAGAGAAGTGGAAGAATGTGGTATGAGGGAATATATGATGCCATGATGAAGAGGGGTATAGAAGAAGGACAATGGGAAGATAGGAATCACTGGAAAACAGGAATCAAGGGCAAACCTCTGTAAAGTGGAAAGCCTATATGAAGGAAATAAGTAAGTATAGCTTGGCAGCGGACAAAATGCAGTGCTAGTACATTACTATCTTGACTGTGCACCTCCCACTAAGCAGACCCATGCTCTTCCTTCTACTGTTTTCACCAATCAGCTTCAACATCAGTATCAAGAGATCGAGGGGAATTCCAACAAGCACTGTCAGAAAGGGGTACTTTATAATTCTAGTGCAAGAGCAGTACCACTGAATTTTGTTTGCTGCTAAGCTATATAGTCCGTGAGATCTGAGTAAATGATTGACAGCTGATACATATATGGCTGCTGAACAATAACGTTGTTGACATCATCCTTGTATCATATCTTGTACTGACTATTTAGCTCATGGCCCAAATGAGATTCAATGGCCAATCACGTTTCAATTAATTTTATTTTACAACCAATGACAGTCATGTTTCACCTCGCTATTTATCGAATTATGTTTACCAAAATAAAGAAAGCCCCTCTTTTTTTTAGTATTCTGAACAGGTCAGAGCATTATTTTGCAGTGACTGATTCTCCAACACATACGTTAAATATTATAATGATATTGTGAAAAAAAATGTCTGAACCAGGAAATGAACCGTGAACCTCTAGTTCTCCAGACTAGTAGAACAAGAGGTCGACGGTTCGATTCCTGTTTCAGACATTAATTTTTCTTTTCACAATATCATTATAATATTATAATATGATCCATTATTGGAACTGTGTTAAAATAACAGTATTGGAAAATATTAAATATCATGCGTTAAATATAGCAAATAATGAACAGATTCCTTCCAACTACACGTTTGATAATTGAGTGTTCAATAATTGTGTTTTTAAATAATGATTTTACTGAGTTTTTTTTTACTAAAAATAATTAAAAACGTATAATGCGGTTATAATATACAGTTTGATGTGTTTCATTTTTCTCCACTAGGGTGCATTTTTACCATATTTGCGATATTAGTGGGTTATCACTGATTGCGATCCTATCTGGCAATAAATAATATGATCAAGTTGCACTGAATAAATATAACCACACATTTCTGATTTGTTTTCAAACATCGCCGTTTACATTAAATATATAAAAATTTTAAAGTAACTATATTTAAATAGTGATTTTTTAGTAAAACGTTTAAGTTTATTCGTTAAATAGTCCTAACAAATGCCACTCTAGTTAAATTGGAAATCACTCGTGACATTACTTATGGTAAATTGTTTATAGGATATTTTGTGAACTGTGAGATAAGCAGCATTTGCTACTACTGACATATGGTGATAGAATTGTGCAAGTCAGAAAGATAAAGTTTATTAAACAAAACTTGTCGACCGATTTAAAAAAATGGTTATTGTAATGAAGAGTACTCCACCGCTACTCCACCGCTTTCACCAGGAGAACTAGACGTAAACTCTTCTTCATGTCCTCACAAGGAGTTGACCCATATGCCCTCGGTACATTACCATAATCTAGTCACTCCTCACATACTTCAAAACAACATATATTTTGCACTACTGTGTTTTTTATTAAATACATGTTAAATTTCTACTATCATCGTCATCATCTTCTGCAACGTTATTGTCCTGGTCGGATCTCTGCACCTTTCATCTACTATCTTGTAATTCAAGACTTCCTCGTGTCTTTCTTCACTACATCCATCCACCAACCCACCCATCCGTACGTCCATCCATCCCTCCATCTACCCTTCTTACAAGAAATCTAACATTGAAATTATAACATAAAATTATAAAATTGTTACCAAGTAGGTCAGTCTCCTCAACTTTGTCATCATCATCAACAACAATGTTTAAGCCCAATGGCCTGTTCCGATCTCATTACAGGTCGAATTGGTCCTTCCATCTCTTCAATGGTCTTATTTCTTGCTGTGGTCATATCCTGAAATCCAATCCGGCATTTGCTTTGAGATGAATTAGTAATAAATGTCCCCTGACCGCGTTACGAGCGCTGTGCAGGGTAAGGATAATGACAGGGCTGCTGTCTCAGAGCATCTATCCATGCTCCTCTAAGTATTAACCCCTTTAGAAAGGGTTGCTGCTTCCGCCCCTTGAGCCGTCATGATGATCGCCTGGTATCACGTCGCCTCATAGACCGTTGCAGACTTCTTGGTCGATGTCAACCTTCTGGCAGACGTCTCCCACGTTGCCGATTATTCTTAGTTTCCTCTCACCTCTAACCAATCGGCAAGTTAGCAAAGCTAAACTTCCCCGATTTGGTCGTCTGGTTCATTGAGTACTCGGCGCCTCCACCACGTCGAGGTGATAGTCCACGGGGGGGGGGGGGTTCAACTTTGTAAACTGTTAATTCTCTTTAGGCCTTTCCGGCCTAGTTATATCATCAGTAGAAGGTGGAGTTGGTAAGTCTGTATCTACTGTCCCTGAAGGCAACACTGGTACATTACTGATGATTTAGTACATAGGATTGAAAGTACAGAGTGTGTTCTCACTTTAAAATAAGGTTGTTGTTGGTTTCTTTTAAATTTCAATCTTTTCTAGCATGTTTACTCTCCCTGAGCAGTATTTTGAGGATGTTGCCAACATCTAACATGCGATGTCTTGCCTGAATAATACGTATCTTACGTTGATATTTTTATGACAGCTCATCCAACTGTTCTCAGCCATGAGACAAAAGAAATTAACAACGAGTTCTAAGTGAAAATAACTAAAATCGAAGCTCCAATTTCTTTAGAAAAGCAGTGAAATTTGAAAGTGACGTTTTGGGCAGTTCTTACTGTAAGTAGGAGAAAGAAGCGGGAGATACAGTACATGGCAAGTGCGATTGTCCCAGTCCTAGTGCTACTTCTGAGCTGCCACGGTAGAAAATTATTCTAGACTTGGTCTCAGAACTCTACAGTGGAATTCGCAACTGATATTTGGGTATAGGATAATTGAAGAGTTCATTTTCAAAACGTCCCTTATCCACTTTGTACCATAACTGACTTTTTGTGTGTCTGCATTCTTCTTAGATTACTCTACTTATAAATAAAACATATGATAAACAAATGGATGTCAAAAATACATTGAATAAATTCATATACATGTGTAGAACAATTAGAAATCAAGAGGATAGAAACAACATTAAAATTTTACAAGGTTATAACCGTTCCTATTTTGTTATATGGCTCAGAAAAATGGACTTTGACTAAAAATCAACTAAAAAAATAGAATATGCAGAAGTGAGTTTGCTGAGATATGTAGCTGGATGTACTTTATCAGATAAAACATATAGCAAAGATACGAATAAGCTTAATATATTCAGGTTAATATAATCAAAGAATACGTACAAAATTGGTTCGACCATATTCAAAGAATGGATCAAGAACGTATAAAAAACCTGTTATTCACATATAAGCCAGATGGGTATTTGTGTTTGCGACAACCAAGAACACGGTGGAGGGATACGTTTTTTTTTTTTTGTATATGACCAGAACGAACATTTTTCAGTTCAATCCATGAAGAAGATGACGAAGAGGATGGTGTAAATTTGTAATTTCATTTCAGAACAAACTTAAAATTACTAAAAACTTGCGTTAAAAGTGACTGCTGTAATCAAACTTCTCTTGTTTAGAGCAGAAGAGCAGACACTTCTTCTTCTTCTTCTTCTTCACGGTTTAGGCTTATTTACTAGCCTGTTCTGGCTCCAAATTGCTGCTCTTTCCATCTTTTCTTTGGTCTTTCCAAACTTCTTCTTCCTCGTGGTGATTATCTGTATGCTGCTTTTGGTATTCTATTCTCCTTGCCAAGTGTTCTTTCCAGTTTGTTCTGTATTTCTCTATTGTTGCGTTTAATTCCTCTACTTTTCTTTGGAGCTTGTAAGTATTTTGAAGTGTCCCCTGAGTACGCTACTAACGTTCTGCACTTAGTCCATTGAAGGGACTGTCTGCTTAAAGCCTTTGGACTTGCATCCTTGTGTTTTATCCCCACAAGGAGGATTGCCTCTTCCGCCTTCTGCCGTTGAGGACTTCACTCTTGTTTCCCCGAGCTGGGTCTCTTATTTTATTCCCAGAGATTGGGTTGCCACTTCCGCCATTTTCGCCGTTCCGATATTTCTATCTCCGCCGTGTCTGCCATCGTGGTCTTCCGTGTTTGCAGCTTCCAGTGTGGTAGTTGCTCCCACGTTGCGGATTATTCTTAGTTCCCTCTCTTCTTATCTAACCGCAAGCCAAGGTTTTCCGGTTATGATCGTCTGTGTCATTGGTACTAAGCCTCCTTTCCACGCCAAGGTGATAATCCACAGGGAGGAAGAGCAGACACAACATTTAAAAATGTACAAGATATATATTTAAAAATAAATGCCTTAACTACTAGGTAACCACTTTAACAAAATTTCAAGGTAGGTTTCGATATAACATTGATAGTTCCCTTTTAACTAAGCTGAAATTTTGCAACGGATAAAATTTTGACATTACAGGGACTATTTCTTCCCAAATCCCCTAAATAAATATTATACTACTCATAACGATTCTTCTTGCTATATGGATGTGAAATATGTTTTCTTAGTTTAATACGACTAGGAATTATAGAACAGTGATACGCCAATACTGATCTGTGTCTGAGACAAGGTGTGATACTGTAAGTCGAATCAGATTTTATTTGTATCAGATTTATTATTATTATTATTATTATTATTATTATTATTATTATTATTATTATTATTATTATTATTATGGGGCTCTGAAATTTATTTACAAATGTATCGATATTTTAAAAATATAGTATGAATCAATCAGCCGCGGTGAACTAGTGGTTATGCTCCTTGCCTCTGGTCCCAAGGATCGCGGGTTCAAATCCGGCCGGAGTCGATGGATTTTTTTAGGATGGAAAAATCCAGGGAGAAAGTCCTCCGGGAGGGACTTTTAAGCCGTGGGTCCCGAGTCTGAAGATTTTCAGGCTCATAAAAGATCCTTAAGCCTGAATGAAAAGGCCTCTAAGCAAAATTTATCTAATTTTTCCCTCCTAGTACTACCTTGGTTACCTAGATGTCAGTATGAGGCGGAACGCTGACCACGGGCCACTCAAATGGCATCTATACGAAAACAAGTTAACTAAATTAGTATGGTTCAAATTCTCCTTGTAGGGGGAGAGCGCCTAAATCTCTGTTAAGGGAAACATTGGCTTACAAGAAGAAGATTATGAATCTCCGTTGAGGTCACAATATAAAGCTTTTAAATTATAAAATTAGTACCTTATTCTCAGTCATCCTCAACTATTAGCAGTGGAATTTTTATAAGAGGCCTTTCGAAAACATTGTTTCATCTTCTGTTTGTAATCAGTAATAAATAATAATAATAATAATAATAATAATAATAATAATAATAATAATAATAATAATAATAATAATAATAATAATAATAATACTTTATTTATTCTGGCAGAGTTAAGGCCATAAGGCCCTCTCTTCCACTCAACCAGCACAAATACAAATAAATATTTGACAAATATAGATATACACTATACTAATTATAAACAGTTAAAGATACAATAATGTAGCAATGTAAAGGTCATGTACAAACAACATTTTATAGGGTAATAACAATAATGATACGATAATAATAATAATAATAATAATAATAATAATAATAATAATAATAATAATTATTATTATTATAATTATTATTATAATAATAATATAAATATGATACATTATACGAGAAACACCAGTTAATATATATACCTTACACTGGATAATAATGAAGTCGAGTTTAGAGCAAATATAAATATATCAGCCTCAAGGAAAGCTTCTGCTGCAGCAGTGAGAACTTGGCTCCGAGAAGATAGAAATTTGCAGTATAGTAGAAGAGATGTTTTAAGTGTATATTTGATGTACATACATTCAGAACTAACTTTTAGATTAAATAGTATTGAATTTGACATTATTGATTTTATAACAAGACAAAAAGTAAGTGTTTTGATTCATAAGAAATACTTAATTCAAAAAAAACAAACTCGCAAAATTACATGGAATTAAGAAATCCAGTGAAGTTACTAGTTTATCCAAACACAGTTTTTTTGATCGGTTTGTTAATGTTTCTGACACTAATTTTACTAAAAATGAAATTGACTTGTTAAATAAGGGTTTTAAATTTAATTTTAATGTTGACAATAGTAATATTCTACTACAAAATTTAGGTGTGGAATGTGAATTGATTTTAAAAGATAATAACACATTATCTGAACCAGTTAATGTTGAGTCAGAAAAATATGCTCTCACAAAAATGATCAAGGGTGGTCAGAAAACAATACCAAGGCATATATTCTATAATCAGATAGCTAAAGATGTAAAAAAGAAAACTTTAAATGATGATATTGTTATTACACGAGCAGATAAAGGACAAACTTTAATAGCTTTAAATAAGGATGATTATATCTCTAAAACTGTAGATTTTCTAAATTCAGATAATTTTCAAATTATTGATAAAGACCCAACAGAGAAATATCAAAAAGAAATTATAAATATTTATAAAAATAGTATAATTTTTTAATACACAATTGATCTTCTTGGTGATACAATATTAAAATATATATACAGTCAATATGCCCATTTCACCAATAAATGTTTAAAATGGTCAACAAGTTTCTACAGCCAAGCTGTCATTCTCAAGACCAGATATTGACTGTCAATATCTGGTCTTGAGAATGACAGCTTGGCTGTAGAAACTTGTTGACCATTTTAAACATTTATTGGTGAAATGGGCATATTGACTGTATATATATTTTAGTATAATTTTTAATAACTTTTTTGAATACTCTATAATACAAATGAATCCCCAACCACCCAAACTGTACTCCCTAGTTAAATTACATAAGGAAAATTATCCTATTAGACCAGTGGTATCCTTTATAAGTTCTCCATCATACAAAATGTCTAAAAAGCTAATAAATATAATTTCATCTAATACCAAGTTCAATCCAATTTACAGTATAAAAAACTCTATTGAATTAATTGACAGTATAAAGAACATTCATTTGCCTAATAACTTAATTTTAGTTTCTTTTGATGTAAAGAATCTGTTTCCCAGTATACCTACTGTTGATGTGATGGAGATTATTAATAGAATGTTACTAACTAATAAAGTGAATGGTTTTGTAGTTGAAGAAATATTACACACTCTTAAAACATGCTTACATCAAAATTACTTTGAATTTAATAACAAATTGTACATAGCTAAAGATGGTTTGATTATGGGTGATCCGTTGAGCCCTCTTTTGGCAGAGATTTTTATGGATGACTTAGAACAAACCATACATAAGAAAGTATTAGCTAGAAATGTTCTATTTTGGTATCGGTATGTAGATGATGTCATAGCAGGCTTCACAGGAACTAAAATACAATTGAATTCCTTTTTAAATTTTATTAATAACATTCACAGAAGTATTAATTTCACAATGGAATTAGAAACAAATAATAGTATAAATTTCTTGGATTTATCAATAAGACACATTGATAATAAGTTTGAGTTTGGTATCTTTCACAAACCATCTCATACTGATACCACTATCCATAGTTCTTCTCTTCACCCATATACTCATAAGATGGCAGCCTTTAATAGTTACATTCATAGACTTTTAAATATCCCTCTTTCACCCTTGGAATATAATAATGAATTGAATATTATTAAACAATTGGCTGTTAATAATGGATACGACCCTGAAATTATAGAATGTTTAATTAAGAAGATTAATTACAAAAAAGCAATTAACAAAGTTTTTCCTGTACCCAAAGAAAACAATAAGAAATATGTCGTAATGTCATACATAGGCCCACTTTCAAATAAAATTTCTAAACACTTCAAAAAGTTGAACATTAATGTGGCATTTAAAACTAATAAAACTCTACAAAATATAATAAAAAACAATAAAACCAAAACAAAAAAAGAAAAATTATCAGGTGTATATAAATTGAAGTGTGGCACATGTGACAATGTCTATATAGGACAAACTGGTAGACCTTTTATATCTCGGATAAAGGAACACATGAGAGCATATAACAGAAATTTAGAAAATTCAAACTATGCTAACCACCTATTCCAATTTAATCATTTTTTCGATCCAAATTTTGAAATTTTACATATTTGTGATAAGGGTAAGAAGTTAGATCTTTTGGAGGCTGTAGAAATTAATAAGTTTAAAAGTAGTAAAAAAGTGTTAAATTGTCAACTTGATTTGAATGAATCCCCTTTGTTAAATTTAAAAATTTAAATAAATATTGTTGTATTGTTGCTTAAATCAGTTGGAACACAATTCATAATTTGTTAACATGTCTGAAGAAGGTACAGTGTACCGAAACAGCTGTCACTGAATTATATAATAAATATGAAAATCAAATAAAACTACGTTTTATTTTTATTTAATTAATAATTTAGATTTCTTTTAAAATATGCCAATATCCGGCAGCCCCTTATTTCTTGTGGTAGGGAATTCCAGTTGCGAGAAGTGAAGATGGCATATGACATGGAGTGATGTGATGTCCTATGTTGCGGTATATTAAGCAGGAGACTATGTTGTGATCTTGTGTTTAAGTTATGGTTTGAGGATAGATACTGGAAACGGGATGATAAATAATTGGGAATCGAAGTATGTAGGATCTTAAATAGGAGAATTAGACAGTGCGATTTTCTTCCCTCTTTTAGATGTAGCCATGACAATTCGTGGAATAATGGAGAAATGTGATCGTATTTTCGAACATTAAATATGAATCTGATACACATATTATAGACACGCTGCAGTTTGTCCGATAATCCGTCGTATGTCAGTTAGTAGAACGTCACAGTAGTCAAAATTGTTTCATCTTCAGTAATAAATTACAAACAGAAGATGAAACAATGTTTTCGAAAGGCCTCTTATAAAAATTCCACTGCTAATAGTTGAGGTTGACTGAGAATAAGGTATTAATTTTGTAATTTAAAAACTTTATTTACAAATGAATAAATATATTGCTTTGCATAGAGAGTTGGCTTAAGATGTGCTTTTGAGGTTCCGAGTTCAAATCTTGGTGCCGCACAACCTGACATATATTAATGATTTTCCTCAGTCAAGGGATATGCTAGTTTGTAAATCAGTTTAATCATATTCGTCATTTCATAATATATTTAAAAGTAAATAAAATATATAGTAATAGTTGTAGTAGTCCTGGTCACTCCAGTAGGAAGCATAGGGCCTCGAAAAAAGCTCGCCAACTCACACTGTTGTTTGCCAATGCCTTAATTTCATTCCAACTCATCACTGCCTATTCAGATTCATCCTGATGGTAATACTCCATGTTGTCCTAGGTCTTCCTCATCGCCTTATCAATCCTTGGGAGTTCCAATCAAATGCCATTTTTGTGATGTTATCAATCTCTCTCCTTCAGGGGGGTGATGGGTAAGAACTGACCATTTGAGATCAAAATTGGAATTTTTTTTTTTTTTTTTGTACTATAAAATAGCCTGTACTCTAATGCATATGTTGGCAAAGTTTCAGAGGTGTATGACACTTCTAAGTGCCCTAAAGTGCTGATTAGGCCTGTATGTTACATATTATATTTAAACTGCATGCAAATCTTTAAACTTTTTTTTTCACACTTTTATTTTCACTGCATTTTTGTACATTCAAAATTGAATGGAATTCACAAATTTTGTCCTAGAAGGTTCAAATTTTTACTGCATGTCCTAAAAACAATGAATAACAAAGTAGTTCATGGGTTTCATGATTGAAGTAGTATTTTATGAAATAAAAAAATAAAATGCATGGAATTATTATTTTTTTTTGTAATTTCACGCATCCGGTACAACATTTTTATTTCTCCCTTTGTATTCACATTATAGGAATTCTAATGCATGATGTTTTTCTAAATATTCGAGGGGTCTTGTAAAAAAAATCAGACATTTTACTAAAACATTGTGGAACCCATTTAATTACAATATATGCAATTTTTTAAATATAATATTTAATAACTCATGAAATAAATGTCTCACAAGAATGAAACTTGAACACATCATTATGTATCTTGCAGTGAATGTTTGTACAAAACATCAAATCTCTAGCTTAAAAATGTAGAAAATAGAAATTTAACCTATAGCCCCCGTTAACACATGTCCAGCACATTTCCATTTTCTAAATTTTATTTCTATACAAATTTCATTTTGATTCGTTCTTCTCCAAAGTTCTTTATTTGTTATAATCTCTGGCCACTGTATATTCAAGACATTTCTCTGCCAACGATTTACAAAGGTTTGCAATTTTTTCCCCCAATTTGTTTTGTAGTCTTCCAAGTTTCACAGTCGTATAATGAAACTGATTTCACATTTGAATTAAATAAACTTAGTTTAAATTTTAGGGAGATTTGTTTTGACCTCCAATATAACCTAACATGAAAAATTAAATAGACACTACTCCTTTAAATAAGAAAACAATTCTCTTTACTATTCTACAGACATATATAATATAAACCGTTTTCCTCTATCTTAATTTTTAATTCATTACATCTAAGCTCATTTTTTCAAATGAATTTTCTCCTTGGCAGAACTTGATTAGTTCTGGCAATAACTGCAAACAATAGACCGGCAACTGGTTTGTGTTTATTTGGCATCGAGTATGATGAGTTCGAAAAGGTTATTTACACTGCAAATAAATGATCAAATAAGTGAAAGTTATGTTTGTGGTGCATAAAGTTTCAGTTAAGGTGTCAGAACTATGTCATAGAGGCAAGTCATTAAACATTTGCTCGCTGTAAGAGACAATGGCATCTGTTGAGGACATTAAATTGTTCAAACATTAGTAAATACGAGGTTAACGACCATTTTAACTGGAGAAATGATCAATCACATATAGTGTGAGACCGACTGTCAATACAACTTTAGTTTATTTTTTTCTGCTCAAACATTTATTATACTTCCGGGTACGAACCGAGCTTGTGGGCCAACTATCAATTCGTATTTGTATTTTCACGTTCTACAATCTTTAAAACAAACAAGTATAATTTGAGTGACCTATCCATTATTTCCTTCTCTTTCATTTCTTCGAGCTTAAATATCGCAGGCCAAACATGAAAAGCAATTATTTTCTCATGTAATTTCGGACAGTATGGGACGGGTGCCCACCCAAGCATCGTGAAGAATTAAGATAGCTACAATAAGTAGCAGTTCCAGGTTGATAAAACCAGCTATAACGACTGGGGACCTGACATGCTGACTGCTTGTCACCCATATACTGGTTATATGATCATTTATCTCTGTGATAAACACATGTGGATGTGAGGCCAGCAGCCGGATGATAGGCCAAGGACCTTCTAGGCCTATCGCGTCATGCAGTTTTTAGAGAGTTGCCTTATTCTTGTGGGTTTTTAGTGTGCTGATAGTGAGTGAATCCATAAAAGGAGAGGACATGGTCACATATAGCCTATATCGAAATACAGGACTGAGATTGATAGGGTATGTGATATACAGTGCGAACTGTATAGCATTGGAGAGGCCTAGAAGACCCTTGGCCTACCAGGAGACTACTGGCCTCACATCCACATGTGTTAATCACAGAGGTAGACGATCATCTTGCCAGTGTAGGGGTGACATGTAGTTAGTATGTCGAGTCCCCCAGTCGTTATAGCTGGTTTTCTCAACCTGGAGTCGCTATTTATTGTAGCTACCCAAATGCCTCACCATGCTGGGTGGGTACCGGTCCCATACTGGCCGAAATTCCATGAAAAATTGTCTTCCCCCATGGGGACTCGAACCAGCGCAAGTTCCTTAGCTCTGCGCCAAGGCTTGTTACCTTAACCACTCAGCTACGGCGCGGAACTTTTTCACTACTAGGACGAAGAAATGTAGGAAGACTCAGCAATAAATGGATAGACCAATTCTAACGTGAGATCGGAACAGATCTTAAGATCTAATCCCTGATGTTGATGATGATAGTAGAATGGAGGTTTTATTTAGTATTATAAGACAGTATTGAAGAAGTAATTTTTTTTGCGTTGTGGTGACATTTTGAAGCAGTAATTCTCTTCATGCCCGATGTTGTAGTAACATTTTGAAGAAGGATTTGTGTCCCAAAAAGAATTACTGGTTCAGGTTGGGTTTAATTTTCGGTAGAGCTGGATTCTCTTATCAAGGTCGGAAGTTGGTACACTGGATAGGAAAGCACTTTAAAATCACTGAAAACTGTTTCTTGTAGAAATAATTACAAATTTATTTACTTTGTAGTTTCCCAGCAGATTAAGTAAATGTAGGTGGTATTATTCTTCACCGTCAATTAAAATTAAATTATTTTCTTTTCTGGAATCAATTATTCTTGTATTAAATATTACATTTTATCTTGAGAACTCTTATTGCTTCTATGTTTGTTGAAAGTTGTATGCAGAATGAATAGTGTAGTTCTTTTATAATTTTAAAGAACATTATTACATCACATGATGTTATATTTAAATTCTATTGGTTAATAGTCCATTAAATATAAGTTTTAAATTTGATTTGTTAAATCAAAAAGTCAATTGTTTTAACATCCAATCAGAGTTTAGTTTACTTTCATTTAAAAATATGAAGTTAAGCAGGTGTTCTTATTACAGTTATAACAGAAAGCTTTATAATTATGACAACAATGACTTAAAACAATTTTAAAAGCATTATTTACAAAAACTGTTATGTAATACATTTTCTTTAATTGTTACTGAGACTTTTTATTCAACAATGAACAACAATTAATTATATAGATGTGTTTCTTTATTGAAGTTATAGGCTATTTAAATATTAAAAGAATTTTAAAATACAAAATTATTAACTTTAACTTTCATATTTATTATGATATTAAAATTCTGCTATAGTATTGACATTAAGTTATGGGATAAGGAAACATTTGGAAGGAATGAAAATTGTTGATGATACAAATTTAAGTTTTTGTAGAAGCACAAGAATGTTGGACCAATTTGTTTGTCACAGACTTGCATGTGAACGGCGCATTTAGATAAAGGATGTTGACAATATTGGGCCTTGAATTTAAATACATTTGAGTGACATACGACTATCTTGTACCTGGTGATAGTACAGGAGTACTTCAAATTCACGCCACACAACTAAATTTGCAATGAAATAAATAACATGTAAGATAGACAGTTACCGCTTCACTCCGGACAGTTCGATCCGGTCTTTGCATATAAACAAGTTTGTTTAAAATTAATGATTAATTTATATAATGTACCACATACTTCAAGAATGCCTTAAACAATAGTGCATTTTTTCTCATGTACCGTAATCCGAGGTGATTTTATGTCATTAGTGTAACTTGATGCATATCACGAGGTTATAACTACAGAGTTCAATCTACTTTTGTTTTTACTTAGAGTATTCTATGCCACCGTGTCACCAGTGAGTATTTGATCGGAGATCAAGTGACTTCTTGCGTCTTGATTGGTCAATGTGATAACACATGTTCCCGCTAGAACTAATTACCAAGAATATTGCTCACATAGTCTATAAGAATATGCTATCCCAAGAGTCATAATGAAAAACTGCTTCAGGAATACGGGATGCGTAAACATGGGAGGGTCTTGCGCCGTAGCCGAGTGGTTGAGGCAAGAAGCTTTGTCGCAGAGCTACGAGACTTGCGCTGGTTCGAGTCTCCAAGGGGGAAAAAATTTTCTCATGAAATTTCGGTTAGTATGGCACCGGTATCCACCCAGTATCGTGAGGCATTTGGGTAGCTACAATGAGTAGTGCCCTCCATGGTACCTTTACCTTGTCGTGGTGGAGTGGCTTGTGAGCATAAATGATCCTGAGAGCTATACCGGCGGTAGCATTGCTGCCGATAGGGTTACCCATGCCGGACAGGTCGAAGGTGATAAGCCAGACGAAAAAAGTACCTTGGTCGAAGGAGTGACGATCTTTCACCGTAAAAATACAACCGTCAAGAAATGCGGACATGTTTTCAACTGGGGTAAAATTTTCCGTAGGTCAAAGAGTCCCCCATTCGTTTCTCCGGGCGGGGACTACTTCAGTGAACGCATGCCAAAGTTTCAAAAACACGGGACAAATGTTTCCTAGGAACATTGAATGAGAGGACTTTTTATACAATAGCGGGGCACTACAGATATTACCAAGAATGAGGTGGGGAGAATACCCTTAACTATGATTTGAGGGAAGTAGATTGTACAGGGAATGATTGGAAAGCATTAGCTCAGGATAGGGATGTATGCAGAGCTTATGTCCGTGCGGCCATGAACCTACGGGTTCGATAGTGCCAGTGAGTAAGTAAGTAAGTACAATGAGTGGTGACTCCAGGTTGATAAGATCAGCTATAACGGCTGGGGACCGACATACTGACCACATGTCACCCCTACACTGCCTAGATGATCTATACCTCTATGATTAACACTTGTAAATGTGAGGCCAGCTGACAACTGGTAGGCCAAGGGCCATCTAGGCTTGTAGCGCTTGGAGTTAAACATGGAAGGAAGAAAAAAAGTGCATAAGATTTGCTGATGATATGGCTTTGCTAGCAGAAGATGTAATGACACTGAGGAACATGCTGATGGAGCTGAATGACAGATGCGAGGATTGTGGGGTGAAGATAAATATAAATAAGACGAAGACCATAATTATAGGAAGGAAACCAAATTAAATAGACATGAGGATTAATGATGAGGCCATTGAGCAACTGGAGAGCTTCAAATACTTGGGTTGTACTATCAGTAGTAACATGAACTGCGGCCAAGAAGTAAAGCATATGATAGCAATGGCAAAAGAGGCTTTTAACAAGAAGATGAGCATTTTCTGCGGGCCTTTGGCAAAAGATTTAAGGAAGAGGCTAGTGAAGTGCTTTGCGTGGAGTGTAGCATTGTAGGGTACAGAGGCTTGGACATTATGACTGTATGAGGAAAAGCGACTGGAAGCTTTTGAGATGTGGATATGTAGAATGATGGAGCGTATAAAATGGACAGACAAAATAAAAAATAAAGATATGCTAGACAGAGTGAGTAAAAAAAAAAACATGTTGGAACTGATAAAGAAGAGAAAAAGAAATTGGATTGGCCACTGGCTAAGAAAAAACTGCCTGCTGACGGAAGCCCTAGGAGGAATGGTCAACGAAATGAAGGTTAGAGGCAGAAAAAGACATCAGATAATATACCATATTAAAATAAATGGTTTGTAAGCGGATACAAAAAGGAAGGCTGAGTTAAGGAAAGAGTGGAGAATGCTGAGTTTTGCAGTGAAAGACCTGCTCTTGGGCGGAACACTATGTATATTTATTATCTTTTCCGAGAGTCCACCTATATTAGTAGGCAAGTTAGAATGAGAAAATGGGCAGGTTAGTGTTAAATGGGCAAATTAGTGTTAGTTTGGGTGAGGAAATGGCCTGTTAGTACACAAGATTAGTTTAGTTTTCACTTGTTTATTAGCGGATTTTAGTGATAAGTTGCCTACACTGTCTGAGCAATGACTAATACAAATTTTACATTTCAAAAATGCTCAACTTCTTACTATATTTAAGACATTTTTCACATTTTGGGGGGGAGGGATCAACATGTTTGTTTCTCTCAAGTAATTATTCACATTCTGCAACAATAAATTGTGGCATGGTGGCATAGAATCCCCTTCACTTGTTTTTCATGTAATTTATACCATTAACATACATTATTTATCCATAATGTATATAATCTCTGACGGCTCAACGTTCCAATAGCGTAGGCCTACTCTATGACTTTTAAAATAACAATCTTATTGCATTGTTGCACTGGGTAGGGCTAACTTATTCCATTTTTATTAACATTTCGAAATGTTTTATACATTATGCATTACTTTTTTTTTTTACTAGTTTTCCTTCTCGTTTTACCTTTTATTTTTTACCTTTTTGTTTACTTTCTTCGATTCTCACATAGATACAAGGACAGATACACACACACCCAGACCCAAGTTGGAGATTTTAGAATCCCCTACCCCGCCAGGAATCGAACCCGGTTCGCCGGTGTGGAAGGTAGGGACTCTACCGACTACGCCGCAGCGACGGACTCAACTTCTTACTTAAAACATATTTTACAATTATGAAATATTTATCTATGTATGCAAATTGTAGTATTCATTTCTCAATGATTTTTTTCAAGTTCTACAGGATCGTACTGCGCATGTTCGAACGCTTAGTGAAACTTCGCCAGATGTCATGACATATACGTGAAATTGGTGTGACCAACAGTCGAAATTAGTTCCAAAACATATATAAAGGAATAAATGTTAACTCACTTTATTTTGTTAGGTTCCGATAGAACAAGTTAGGGTCCTATAAAAAATTAATTTATGATATATTAAATAATTCATTCTTATTAATTTGGCTACTTGTTATAGTGACTACCAGAGGGCAGTGAGATCGGGTTCTCGTTAACTCTCATAATAGAGAATACATCTAAAGGAAATTAAATGTTCATACGTGGATTCTTGGATAGTGTATCTCACAGCGCAGTGGTGTATCAATTCAGAGGTCCGTGTTCAAATCCCCGTCCAAGCATCTATTTTCTTTTCATGTCATATAAAATAAATGCCTGGACGGGATTCGAACCCGGACCTCTGAGTTGATATCTCAGTGCGCTACCACTTACGCTACCAGGCGAATCCAGAACAAACATTTATTTTTCTTATACATATACATATTAAGAAAAATAAATGTTTGTTCTGGATTCGCCCGGGGGCACGCCGTAGCGTAGTGGTTAAGGCACTGAGCTACAAGCCGGAGGGTCGAGGGTTCAAGTCTCGTTGGGGTCAGGATTTTTAAACTGACCCAAACCCTCTGGCGGCACTATGGCCCTGGGGTCGACTCAGCCTCTAACTGAAATGAGTACCAGACGCTTGTTCTGGGGTAAAGGCGGCCGTCACGCAGGGCTGACAACCCGGCTGACATAAAGTGCCGATTGTCTAGAAAAAGTGGAAGCCTTAACCTCCTACTAACCCAAGGGCCTCCTGAGGCCTGTAGTGGGATCACTTTACTTTTACTGCTGGATTCGCCTGGTAGCGTAAGTGGTAGCGCACTGAGATATCAACTCAGAGGTCCGGGTTCGAATCCCGTCCAGGCATTTATTTTTCTTATCATATCATATTAAGCTTGCATTGCTCAATGTCAAAAATTTAATTATAACATATATATATATATATATATATATATATATATATCCTTAAAAACAAGATCTACTCTAATAAGACACGTTATATCTCGTGGACTGAAATGGGCGTCTGCCGCGGTGGTCTAACGGTTATGTTCCTTTCCTCTAGTGCCGAGAGTCATAGGTTACAACCCGGCTGGGGTCGATGGATAAATCCAAAGGACAATTATTCCGGGATATACTTTAAGCCGTCGGTTCTGAGTCTGAAGTTTTTTGGACTCGAAAAAGAACCCCAAGCTTAGAAAAAGAGGCCTCTGTGCAAAATATAACGTACCTTCCTCCACCCAAACAATACCTTAGTTGCTCACTAAATGTCTCATTGAGGCGTTATATTCAAACTTGTGACTAATTGAGATGTATAGGAAAATAAGCGTAATTATAAGATAAAAATTAAAAAATTAAAAATGTACCTGGTGGCAGGTGCCGTCGTCCTCATCTTCATTAAAATGTTGTATTTAAAACATTATTTGGAGGCCTTTCGGAAGTTAACTTCTATCATCAGCAGGGTGAGTATGCGCTACTAGTTGATATATCTAAGATGTTGTAGATGTTGATGGTCTTGATGCGTCGCAAGTAGCAACTGACTGATATTTAACTCTCTCGTATAGTGGATTGTAAGTTTGGGGTGTGTTCTCATTTAATAATGTGTTTATTTCTTTCATGATTTCAAGGTCTTCTGGTACATTTATTTTCGCTGGAAGTCTTTCTCTGTGAACTATCGATAGAGTGTGTTCTATTGTGTCCATTCGATGACCAGCGTTAATTATGCGTTTAACATAACTTGACTTTCCACCTGCGCACATAAAATCCCTATCTTATATTAAAGTTTCTACTTGTCCTGCCTATATAAAAGCGTAACTACATTAGTACACAAGGATAGCAGAGCTATATGATGCAGCTGAATTGCCCTATCTTGATGCAATAGCGAAAGATCAAGTTACCAAAATTTATCATAACATTTTGGAACAAGATAACCCAATATTGCGCACGATAGGACAATTACCGCAATGGTGTACAGTTCATAGAAACATATTCATCCTAGAACAACCTCCATATTGAATTAGCCTTCAATAGAGTTAATCATATTTGTCCAGCCTTCAATTAAAAGACTAATGATTATGCTACCTTTGCACGGTCAATATACCGCGGCCATTTAAGGGCAGAAAATGGGGGACGAAATAAATACTGTCTTATTTTAATAAAATGTAATTTAATTATTAAGAAAGAAAGCTTAAATAATATTATGGTACGAGAAGACCCTATTTGAAAACACAAGCACATGACGCTGAAACACCATCACAGCGCATGTCCACAAATCCGTAATCATATCCAGCACCAAATTCCTAACAAAATGCCGTTTAGGCCAAGGTTTACACAAAGAAAGACACTTACTGATAGCCATTAGTAATTTAGCTGTCCAGGGATGAAAAACGTTCCCAGCAAACAGCACACTGGACGGCAAAAATGCTGTCAAAAAACGGACGGACGGACGGCTTGGCCAAGTAACTCCTTGATAGGGGAGTTATTATATGATTATATTTAGGTAGTTTAATAACTAAAATTCTAATTTGTGGTATTAGAGACATAAATAATTATCCTAGATTGTGAAGTTTATATCCATTTGTTATTTAAGATTTATTTTTTCAAGATTGTCTAGAATTAGATTAGTTTTTTTTAGTGTATATTTTATCATCATCTTCAACAACAACAACAACAACAAGGATTAAGCCCAATGGCCTGTTCCGATCTCATTATAGGTTGAATTGGTCCTTCCATCTCTTCAATGGTCTTCCCAACATTATTCTCCCTTTTGGTTTATAATTATACATTCTTCTTGGTACGCTCTGTTCATTCATTCTTAATACGTGCTAAAGATAACCATTTTGGTAATATTTTATTCTTTCACAGATATTAAATATATTAAGTTCTGTTTTTATATCTTCGTTTTTCTTTATATCGGTCCTTTGGTATCCTGCTATTGCTCTCAACATCTTCATGTATATTTTATTATAAATGAATTAATCTATTTTATTGAATGGGAGGTGTGTGTAATTAATTCGAGTAGTATTGTGCTAACTTTTTTATTTGACTGGATATCATTATTATTTATAGGATTTGTATTTTTTATTTCTTTTTAGTTATTCTTTATAGAGATGATTATATACATGAAGAATTAAATATTAATCGATTTATTTTTCTCGTTCTTTTATTTGTTACATCTATAATATATAGCATCTTGCTTAATATACCGCAACATACGACATCGCATCACTCCATGTCATATACCATCTTCACTTCTCGCAACTGGAATTCCCTACCACAAGAAATAAGGGGCTGCCGGACATTGGCATATTTTAAAAGAAATCTAAATTTATATTTGCTCTAAACTTGACTTCATTATACCAGTGTAAGGTATATATATTAATTGGTGTTTCTCGTATAATGTATCATATTTATATTATTATTATAATTATTATCATTATTATTATTATTATTATTATTATTATTATTATTATTATTATTATTATTATCGTATCATTATTGTTATTACCCTATAAAATGTTGTTTGTACATGAAATTTACATTGCTACATTTAATGTATCTTTAACTGTTTATAATTAGTATAGTGTATATCTATATTTGTCAAATATTTATCTGTATTTGTGCTGGTTGAGTGGAAGAGGGGGCCTTATGGCCTTAACTCTGCCAGAATAAATAAAGTATTATTATATTATTATTATTATTATTATTATTATTATTATTATTATTATTATATTTTTGATTATTGGTCCAAATATGATTAGAATTTTAATTGGGTGGGATGGGTTAGGTCTAGTGTCGTATTGTCTAGTAATTTATTATCAGAGTGTGAAGTCTTATAATGCTGAATATTAACCGCGTTATCTAATCGTATTGGACGGACCGTCAGACGGACGGCTTAGCCAAGTAACTCCTCGATAGGGGAGATCCCATTCTGCATGGGGACGTAAGGGTAAAGATAATGATAATGAAAATGCAATGGGTAGGATGTGTGGCATAAATTGGGAATTCAAGAGGGACTTGACAAGTTAATAAATCTAATTCGGATTGTGTAGTAGTCTGTATTCATTGAATTACAACACTGGTATGTTGGATTTCAACATACGTCATTGAATTTTTATTCTAAATTTTTAACTATAAACTTAAGCAGGTGCCAAATGTTGAAATCAATTGCAGCAATGTTTGACTTAATATAGAAATCCGAAATTTATTGTGTGTCGTTTGTTTTGTATCCTCCGCCAATACATACTGTAAGGATGATCTAAGATTCTGTAATGACGCGTTGAACTTTATTAGAATTCAAGCAACACCTGGTAAATACATTTCACATAAATAAACATAGGAACATGGCCGATTCCTGGAATTACCTCCTGTAACACAAGCACAAATCTTATTTCTGATGGCATTTCAACGTATTAAATACTAATGCCAACTGATGAAATAAATTTCTAATATTCACACATACATTATTGCGTACAGAATTATCAATTATCAGGAAATGTTTACCATTCAACTGCAATAGGAATTATTAGTTTAAGATTAAAGTATGTCTCTACCCTCACATCCCCACATGGGGAAAGAGTAAAAGTAAAGTGGTAAAGTGATCTCACTACAGGCCTCAGGAGGCCCTTGGGGTAGGAGGAGGTTAAGCCCCCACTTTTTTTTGGACTATCGGCAATTGATGTCAGTCGAGTTGTCAGCCCTGCGTGACGGCCGCCTTTACCCCAGAACAAGCATCCAGTACTCATTTCCGTTAGAGGCTGAGTAGACCCCAGGGATACAGTGCCGCCAGAAGGTTTAGTATAAAAATCCTGACCCCCACCGGGACTCGAACCCTCGACCTTCCGGCTTGGCTGTAGTTATTTAATCAAGTATGCTTATTTCTCTGTAGATGTCAGCGAGTAAAAGTGGTTAACTCATCGCCTCAACAGGTATCTAGTAGGCAACTGAATTATTACCTACAAGGGAACTGTCAACCTATGCATACCGAAATCATCATCATCATCATCATCACTCCAAGGATTAGGCAATTGCCCGTTCCGACTTCATATTGCATCAGCCCAACGTCTTCTAGGTCTTCCAACATCACGCCTTCCTCTTGCTTGATAATTTCTGGCTAACAATGGATATCTCTCCTTGCTCATTCCATCCATGTGATCAATCCATTTCTGTCTGTAATTCGTGACTTTATCCAACAAAGGCTGTACTTTCAATTCTTCTCTTATATCCTCATTTCTTATTCTATCAAGTCTTGTACATCCTTTTACTTGTCTTAGGAACCGCATCTCTGCCGTCTGTATTCTATCCTTCTGTCTTTTCACTGGAGCCCAAGTTTCACATCCATACAATATTGTGGGAACCGCCATAACATTATACATTTTTATCTTGGTTTCTTTTCTAATTTTATTTTTGAATGTTCTCTGTATTGTTCCACACACCGTCTGAAATTTATTTATTTTGGAGTCAATATCTCTTTCCACATTGTAGCCAACATCACAGCCCAAATATTTGAAACTAGACACCTGTTCTATACTTTGATTTTCTAAAATAATTTTGGTTCTCACTGGATCTCTTCCTCTAAAAGCCATGGTCTTCGTTTTCCTTACAGAAATTTTTAGATCGTATAATTTACATATTTCATTTAATGCATGCATTGATTTCTGTAAGTCGTCTTCATTTTTCTGTATTATGATTACATCGTCAGCAAATAAAAGATTATTTATGCACATTTTATTATCCATTCTTATTCCTGGATTTACTAAAACTTTCCATTTATTAAAAATATCGTCTATATATATATTAAACAAAGTGGGTGATAAACTACATCCTTGTCGTAACCCAGTATTTGTTTTGATTGCATCTGTTCTTTTGAATCCGGTATCTATAATTATATTTGTGTCTTCATATAATGTCTTTATTGTTTCTACAAGGCACAGCGGGTATCCTTTCATTCGTAATATTTCCCATAATTTTTGTCTGTTTACTCGATCGAAGGCCTTATCCAAATCTATAAATCCTATGTGAGTTTCTAAGTTATGTTCTCTTCTCTTTTCTATGAGTTGTTTCAGTGTAAAGACATTGTCTATACATGACCTTCCCTTTCTGAATCCACTTTGATTTTCACTTATTATTACTTCTGTTATGTTTCTCAATCTATTATTTATTATTTTCGTATATATTTTGTAGCCAGTATTCATTAAGCTAATCCCTCTGTAATTCTCGCAATTTCTCCGGTCTCCTCTTTTGAATATATTCTTGACAATTGCTGTTTTCCAAGTGGTTGGAATCCCATAGGTCTGGCCAACATATATTAATTAGATGAAGTATTCGAAGTTTACACAATATTCCACTATATTTGATTAATTCCATATTTATATTATCTAATCCTGTTGCTTTCCTATTCTTAGTGGTTTTCAAAGCCATTTCTAATTCATTTATGTCTATTACATCAATATTTTCCACTTTATTTCTTCCTCATTGTTCTCTTTTCCTTCAATTTCCTCCTTTTTCCAAAGTTTTTCATAATGCTGGATCCATTCTTGTTCTGGGATTATATTCAATCTGGCAGAATCTTTCTCAGTCTGATTTAGATGTTTCACTAATTTATAACCTATTTCTTGTCTTCCATACATATCATTGTTCTACTGAGGCTTATAAATTTATCCCATGACTCCTGATGGGATTTTCTTATAATGCTTTTAGCAATTCTCCTTTTCATTTTATATTCTTCATAAGATTCTTCTGTTTTCAGTCGTAAGTATGTATGATATGCTTTTTGTTTTTCATTCACTGCATTTTGTATATTCGCATTCCAAGTTCTCAAGCCCTTCCTATTCCTTATTCTATTTTTCTTTCCTAATATCTCATTTGCTGTTTTATGTATTACATTTGATATATTTTCCCATTCAATATTTATATCTTCTGACGTCGCTATCTCTGATATATATTTATTCATTCTGCTTTCATAATGTTGTCTAATACTTTGATCTTGTAATAAATATATTTTATATACTTCTTCTTGGTTTCTTTTGTTCTTTATGTTATTTTTCCGCCATTTAGCTATTATGTTTATTTTGCTTATCACGAGATAGTGATCAGAGTATATATCGCTGCCTCTATGTACTCTCACATCTTTTACCAAGGCTCCTAGCTTGTTGTTTACGATTAAATAGTCAATTATTGATCTTGAGTTATATCCACTTCTTGTATATTTATGTATGTCCTTTTTTCGGAAATAGGTATTCATTATTTTTAATTGATTATAGGCTGAAAACTGTCTCAAATCCTGTCCATTTTCATTTATTGTTATTTCTCCATTATTTCCTATTACATTAGGTATAGGGACATTGCCTACTCTGGCATTTAAGTCTCCACTTATTATTAAATGATGATCTTTTGTATATTTATCAACTAATGTTTGTAATGTTTGCATACCGAAATCTACCTTAAAATTTATTCCATTGAAGCTTTGTGATGTACCAAGGCCGTGCCAAAAAATGTATATATCTGTCATTTTAAAGTGCAAGGCACAGAAATCGAAGCTACAATCCAGCAATGGCAGCTCACTGTACGGAGCAGATGAGCATTGCTGCATGATGATCTTGAAGAAGATTTTCGGGCTATAGGCCGTGGTCTTGAGGCTTGAAGTTCCCCGACGTTTCGCCAGAGACTGGCATCCTCAAGGGTTGTCTTAAGAAACGTGGGGGAACTTCAAGCCTCAAGACCACGGCCAACAGCCCGGAAATCTTCTTCAAGATCATCATAGCAACTCCGGCCGTGAAAGCCTAAGCCAATACATTCCTGCATGAGTTAAGACAGAGTGGAGTGAGGCGGAACGCGGCGCGGACGGCGGGTAGTGAAGGTTTTCCAGTCTGCCAATAGGAGTTGTATTACTTCCCTATGTTTTAAATGAGAGATTTGACTTCAGTTGAAAACGGCAGAGAATATTTTGGACACGACCTTTGTACATCACAACGCTTCTATGGGAGAAATTTCAAAGTAGGTTTCGACATGCAATGGTTGACAGTTCCCTTGTTGGAGGGGAAAGAGCCTTTTAAATTTTGTTCTTCTTCCTCGTGGAGTAAAATTGACAATTTTTTATCTTTCAGCTCATTGATGCCAAGAAGATCGGAATGACTAGATTCCCGGGCAAGCGTAGCAGCGCATGGCGGGTATTCTTTTACGGATAACTCTCAATAACCATTTTCGTCATTCTTCTCATTTATACCAAAGAAGATCGGGATAAGTAGATTCCCGGGGAACGCCGGGTAATTAACAAGGGGTATCTAAAATAATTACGATATAAACTTATATAATTATTTTTCTCTTTACTTATTCTACTACACATACAAGCACATTTAATTTATTTATGTGTAGCAGCGCACGTCGGGTATTAGCTAGTGTACAATAATATTTACAAGATTAATCTCCACATGTATGAAGACCACCATTTGGTATCATGCAGGGTGCACAACGGGGAGGCGGTCTTCTTTACACCCCTAAGGAAACTTACAGCAATTCGAAGTCAGGGCAAGACTACTGATGACTTCAGTGTTAAATGCACCACATTACGTAGACACCAACCAACGACCAACAATAATAACTTTTAACAAGTTTTACATTATTTTGTTTTCATTGCGGTCCGGAACTAATAACTGCCACGAGAAATTATTGTTTCGCCAATTTAAGGTATAATGAATGTATTAAATTTAGCAACATGGAATGTTAGAGGACTACTACAAAGGAACGAGGAATCATTGAAATAATGAAACGCAAAAATATGAATTTAGCAGTACTTACAGGAACAACAAAGACATTTTGAGGTAGTATAGATATAGAAGATATGGTAATGTTATGGAGTGGAGTACCTCAGTCAAAAAGCGGAAGTAGTGGTGTACCAATACTGACAGATACAAAAAAAATGGAAAAATGCTATTAAAAACGGCAGATTTATAAATGGTAGAATAATTACGACGACATTCAAGATACCTCGAGGAAATTTCATGTTATAAGAACCTACCTCTGTGGTCTCGAGGTAGTGTGCTACCTAGTCACGCAGCGGGCCCGGGTTCGATTCCCGGTCGGGACAGGTTCCTGAGTGAGGTTTCTTTCGGGGTTTTTCCTCGCTTGTAAGACAACTGTCAGGAAGCTTAGGGCCCAACGGTCCCCGAAAATCATCCGGCCATCATCATCACCCTTATCATTATCATCATCCTTCGCCTATAATTCCGTAGTAAAGCTGCAAAGCAGAGCATTAAAATGCTAAGATTGCAGTGAAAGACCTGCCCTCGGGCAGAATTACTATGGTTGGATGGATAGGAACCAAATATCCAAAATTTCATCATCTTCTGATATTGGAGGGAGAAGGAAGATCAATTAAAGCGTTATTAGCAATTTTGAGTAATGGATGATTGATTCGTAATGGTTTAATGCACTGGAAGAAGGAAGAAAAGAAGAAAATGAGAAATATTATCAAGATATACAATCTTCATACAATTCAATTAATAATAATGATTAGATCATAATTACAGGTGATCTGAATGCTCGTGTAGGAAACCAACCAATTCCAGAAGTACTAGGTTGTTTTGGTGAAAAAATTACACATCAAATCTGTAATTACAAGAAGCGATAGACTGAACACCTGCAACGAATGGATAACAACAGATTTCCGAAGCAGGCTTGGATGTACACACTACGAGAGAGAAAGAGATCCTGGCAGACCAAGAGAGCGATGGAGTATTGAGTCGGAACAGGCCATGGAGCCTATACCGTGAAGATGATGATGATGCCAATTTAAGGGTTAAACATGCTGTTTAAGGTAGTTATCAGATAATAATAAAATTACAGAGGTAATAGGAACAGTTAATTGTCATTTTGAACTTATTTCCGGGTTCACAGAGTGAAGTTCTTTTTTTACTAAAGTCTACGCATTGTACCGGTTAATTAAAGTCGATATCTGTACCATTAATGAGGAAGTTGTGTAAAGGAAATAAAAAAATACTGATCAATTAAAGCACACAACATAAACTTGTTATTTGTTTTACGATCTTACTTGTTATAATTAGTATGTATTATAAATTTTATTTGTTTTCAAGACGACTTTCTATGTTTACTTGGTGTGTTGTGTTTCTGAACTTCTTCACCGGTGTAATGGGGTTTTAAAAGTTATGTTGAGATTTTATTGTAAAATAACTATCTTACTGGTTTTTAAAGAATTTTCATATTGTTTGTTGAGCACCTGTGTGACATCATTTTACTAATTTCGATACAAAAATATACAAAAAAAAGTTTAAATAAAATTTCACCTACCTTCAGGCATTTCTGTTGAAATTTTATAAAACCAAATTTAATATAATAATATGAAATGAGTAATTAAAATATTATCATTCATAAGGTTATTCTTAAAATATTACGTATTATAATGTTTAAAAATTCATGATGATAATAATGATACTACTACTACTACTACTACTACTACTACTACTACTACTACTACTACTAATAATAATAATAATAATAATAATAATAGTAATAGTAATAATAATAATAATAATAATAACAATAATAATAATAATAATCATTATCTTCATGGTAGGCCGTCGGGCTGTTCCGCTCTCAGAATTCATCTTCCCATTGTCTTCTAGGACGTCCCACATCTCTCTAACCTTGATGTTGGTACAACAGTGCTTGTTTTGTTAGCCTAGAAGAGTCCATTCTTAAAACATGTTCATGCCATTTTTGTTTGTAGTTTTGTATTTTTTCATTTAGATTAAACAGTTTGAGTTCTTGCCTAATTGTTTCACTAGGAATGTGGTCTGTAAGAGTATATCTTGCAACGTATATGAGAAACTTCATCTCTGATGTTTCTAGCAATCTTCTGTCTGATCTATTCATGGCCCAATTCTCTGATCCATATGTCACAATGGGAACTGCCATTACCTTATAAAACTTTAGAATTGTTTATTTTGTTGTTTTTGTTTGTAGTGTTCTTTTAATAGTCCCACACATACTTTGAAATGTATAGTTTTTTTTTCATGTATATAATTTTCCCATTTGTAAGATATGTAACATCCTAAATATTTAAAACTCTGTAGGCCTACTTGTTTGATAATTTCATCGTTCAAAACTATTTTCGATCGAACTGCATATTTTCCCCGAAAGGCCATTGTTCTTGTTTTTTCTTCGTTGTTAAATATTCCGAAAGTGCTCTGTTCTTTTCCTGATTCTTTGCAATGGTTGTCGTATGGTTATCCGTCCGGCTATTCCTCTGAGAGAAGCAAGTAATATATTTTTTACTTGGGTGGGCTACCAACCCTTCCGCAAAACCCCCTTCCAGGAGGACCAGGTGATTTGTGATTCGAGGTTTTCTTCATCTAGAGCAGGTACCTTTACATGGTTAAAGTGACTGCTCTTCCCTTTTGCTGGTTTTCTCTTCCGCCTTCTTTGCCGTTGACAACATATTGTTCTTCTTTCGCCTCTGAGTCGTTGGAAATTCCCGCGTTGGAACTAGTTCGCTTCCCTTCACCTATTACGAGGCGGCAAGCTAACTGAAGCCATACTTCCCCGACCTGGTCGTCTGGTTCATCAGGTACTGAGCCCCTCCACCACGCCAAGGTCTAGTCAATGTGGGGAATAATAATAATAATAATAATAATAATAATAATAATAATAATAATAATAATAATAATTTATTACGAATATTCTACACTACAGTGGTTCCCTTGAACCCATCTGTCGACACAGATATCTGTCTAAGATCTCTTGCTTCCATTCTTCTTCATACTTCATTCGCGCATCCCACGTTTTCTTGGTTTATCCTTCCTTTCCTTCCTCTAGTCTCCCATTCTATCCACTTCCGTACGGGTGAGTTGTCCATACAACCTGAAACTTCTTTTTTTATGATTTTTAATCTTACCACCCTCCGTATATTTGTGCTCGCAAAATTCGAAAAGTAGTCGGTCGATTGGCTTGATATTTTGTACATACAGATATTCAGGTTCAGAGAGTGTTTAGCCGCTATCAATTAGCTTCTAAAAGCATTAGGTGTAGGTGAAAATTTAAAAATCGCTCTAGCGGTCGCAATTTTCGATGTATCACATCGGAACTCAGTATATATTATAAAAAACCAAGGTAGATATTTTCCAAAAATCAGTATAATCCGACCATTACAAGTGGGAGTTCACCTGAATTCCCAAACTAAAAACTAACTCTAGAAATCGCCGTATTTGGTTCATCGCAATGTATAGTCTACCATATAATTTAATAACTTTTTATCAGGCTTGAAAGCAATTGAATGTAGAAATCTTCAAGAACTTAATGTGTCACCAATACTGGACTACATCTCCAGATATCAGCTAAACTGGAAGGAACATGTCTCAAGAATGGCTAGATCCAGGATCCCCAAGGCAATAATGAACTACTGTCCAAATGGGAAACGGTCACTTGGTCGACCTATGAAAAGATGGCACGAAAACCGCTTTCTCAGGCCGTAACAGTTCTTCTAGGACTAATACCTGGCAGGATGATGATGATAATTTAATAAATCTTTAAATTGGCAATATATCATCTAAGATTGCATTAGTTTAATTTATTCAAACCACTCAACCGATCTTCATGAAAATTTGTACATACATTTAATTTATATAGGCGGATATTAGCTGGTTACTGATAAATCATAATATTTGTATCCCATAGTCCATAATTTCGCAACCTGTGGTTCGCGAACTCCCACAGGGTTCGCCAAAACTTTTCTGTAATGGCGGGTTTCGAGGTTAGGTATATATATATATATTTTCTTTTTTTTTTTTTCCAAATGCCCCAGGTTTGTCTTTCGGCATTCCTGGTTTCTCTCATGGCATGGCGTACTTGTAACCCACTTATGAAGTTGGGGCGCCTGGAAGGCGGGGTTACGTTGCCCCGATGATATGATGGGTGATGATGATAATGGTGCGCCAAGAGAGTCCCTAATCCTAAGCTTAACCTAAGATGAATATGAATGTTGATGATTGCGATGGCCATATGATTTCGGGGACCGTTTGGGCCTTAAAGTTATCCTGTCATTTGTCTTACAGGAGAGGAAAAACCCCGATAAAAACCTCACACAGAAAAACTGTCCCGACCGGGATCGAACCCGGGCCCGCTGCGTGACAAGGTAGCACGCTACCCCGAGACCACAGCGGTGGACGGTTAGGTCTATTATTGTTTCCTTCATTTCTGCAGCATTGTAATATAATAATACTAATAATAATAATAATAATATATTATTATTATTATTATTATTATTATTATTTAAGTCTACAACAGATCAGATTTTTAGTATAAGACAGATTTTAGAAAAGAAATGGGAATATAATGGTACTGTACATCAACTATACATAGACTTCCAAAAAGCATATGATTCAATTAAGAGGGAGAAGTTATATAGTATCCTGCTGGAGTTCGGAATTCCTAAAAAGTTAGTTAGACTTATACGAATGTGTCTAAATGGCTCAACGAGTAGGGTGCGTGTAGGCAAACAGTTTTCAGACACTTTTGAAATCCAGAATGGGTTGAAGCAAGGAGATGCATTATCTCCTCTACTATTTAATTTTGTACTAGAGCATGCCATTAAATCTTTAGAGAATGAGGAAGGCTTACAACTGAATGGTATTAATAAGCTGTTAGTTTATGCTGATGATGTAGTACTACTGGCCGATAGCGAGGAGATACTAAAGGCCAACACGCACACACTATTGAGTAACACTAAGAAATTAGGACTGGAAGTAAATATCAGTAAAAACTAAATATATGGTCACAAGTAGAAATTCAGTATATAATGGAAATGGACAGCTAATGACAAATGAGGGAAATTTTGAGGAATTGGCTGAATTCAAATACCTAGGAACAATAATCACAAATATGAATGAGATGCACAAAGAAATTAAACATAGGCTCAATTCTGGAAATGCATGCTATTATGCATTGCAGAGACTTTTGATGTCCCAACTCCTTTCAAAAAACGTTAAGCTGAAAATATATAAAACTATTATTCTACCAGTTATATTATATGGGTGCGAAACATGGACTCTTACTTTAAGGGAGGAAAGGAGATTACGAGTATTTGAGAATAAAGATCTTAGGAAAATTTTTGGACCAAAGAGAGATGAACAGACAGGTGAATGGAGAAGACTACATAACAATGAACTACACGGTCTTTATAGGAAGCCAGATATAATAAGAACAGTTACGTCCCGTAGACTGCGATGGGCAGGACATGTTGCGCGTATGGGGAATGAAAGACGTGCATGGAAACTTCTTGTAGGAAAGCCAGAAGGAAAACGCCCAGTTGGTAGACCAAGAATGAGGTGGGAGAACAACATTAACTATGATTTGAGGGAAGTAGATTATACAGGGAATGATTGGAAAGCATTAGCTCAGGATAGGGATGTATGGAGAGCTTATGTCCGTGCGGCCATGAACCTACGGGTTCGATAGTGCCAGTGAGTAAGTAAGTAAGTTATTATTTTAAAGTTAAATTAACCCTATAATGCTCCATGTTACATATGTGTAACATCGGGAATTTATCTCATTATTTCCACAATAAATTAATATTTACCGCGAATGTCTGATTTACAGTTGTGTAACAACCGTTAGGAATGAATTTGATTTCGCTACAACTGGGCCTACACGTTGTGTAACTTTTAAGCTGTAACTAGAATAACTTTAGATTTTAACCTTTAAGAGTTAAGTTAATTTAAGATTAGTAAACCTTTTGCTTCGAATTAGATTTCATGCATGTCTAGTGTGTGTATTTTTAAAAGTCTGTGGTTCACACCCAACTCAGATCGTTGTGGAAGGGGTTTGCGAGTCGAAAAAGGTTGGGAACCGCTACCATAGTCTATAAGATATTTTGATTGCATTTATCAAACTAAGTTCGTAATTAAATCTAACCACATACATTAAGCACTTCTCTGTATATAATTTCAAATTATTTTCGTGAAATATTAAAGTTGTGACCTTAAAGGAAATATCAGATATTTAAAAAATAAATAAGGTTCACAAATAAAGGCATTTACTTCTTTGTGAAAACTTTTTGATCGTCTATGTTAGAACCGTTAGGTTTGAAAGTTAGCGTACATATTGCCGCATGTCATAAAATTGAAGTGCCTTAGAAGGTCAATGTTTTGTTAGATCAAATAAGTTTTTTATTGGTGCAATTTACGCGATCCCTCCTACAATCCGCACGGCACACTTGCAAAATGTTTTAGAACTTTTAAAAGAAGAAAAATATAATATTTTAATTTACTGTGTTTTTTTAGGAAGGTTGCTGAAACCGTTAACTTCCTTCCCTTTGTCAAGATCAAATGCCGTAGTTACTAAAAATGTATCATGATAATTTTGTCAAAAGGGATTTATATGCACAATAATAAGGGCAGCAGACCAACCTCATGCTCTTGTAGTTCGACCTTCTGGCTACAATGAGGTCCTAGCCAGACCACAGAATTTTTCTTTAGAAAGATTGCCATGGTCAGGAATTTAAGTTTAGTTTAAAATACTCTTTTGGTGCTTCGGTATCAATTATCGCCCATTTTATAAGGTAACTTATCTTCACCTTTTAGACGCCCCAACCTCAGACTTTTTTAATGTCAGGAGAGAATGCTAGAAATGCCTAAGATAATATGATGGCAATGGACAAGAATATTAAGGACCCTGAGTAGTAATTTCTAAAACAAATCAATAATCTTTTTAAAATTCCATATATATATATATATATATATATATATATATATATATATATAGTTTTATCCAAAAATAGTTAAATGACAATTGCAGCATTAATAAGAGCAGACAGATTTCAAAATGTATAAATTCGTTGATTGAACTTTCATGTCCCTGATGGACTTTTGTTTTAGAGAATTCTGAAGAAATGAAGCTATTGGGTTTCTTCTCATGAATATAATTTTTGGAAAATTTATATATTTATGTATTATCACTCCTGTCTACTATACTTTTTTAGTAGTAATAGGACTTTATAAGACTAAAAGTAAGATATATATATATATATATTTATTTATTTTTCTTATCATGTCATATATATAGGCTATGTCCACCGCTGTGGTCTCGAGGTAGCGTGCTGTCTTGTCACGCAGCGGGCCCGGGTTCGATCCCCGGTCGGGGCAGTTTTTCTGGGTGAGGTTTTTATCGGGGTTTTTCCTCACCTGTAAGACAAATGTCGGGAAAACGTTAAGGCCCAAACGGTCCCCGAAATCATATGGTCATCATCATCATCCTCCTCCACCTCACCCTTATCATTATCATCATCATCACCATCATCCTTCACTGGTGTGGAAAGCAACGAGAAGCTACCACACCTACAATGCCCTAGTAAAGCTGCAAGCGTAGCATGAAAATGCTATGATTGCAGTGAAGGACCTGCCTTCGGGCAGAATTACTATGAATGAATATAGACTATATATACATATATACAACGTTATTTACAAATATGGATCGCACGGGCAGTAAGCCGTATGTGCTGTTGACATCCGTTACAATAAAGTAATATTTGTTAATAGTATAAAGAAAAACAAAAAGAAAACAGTAATATTACAATTACGCCTACTAAAGAAAACACAATAATGTTACAATTACATAATAGTACAATAACATTATACAGTATGTAGAATTATTAAGAATTAATGGTAGGCCTACTACTGCATTTTGATAACGTGTATTTATTCATGAATGAGTGTTGTTCTTATTTTCCGCGTTTTGTCCAGAAATTTACCCAAGTTTATCCACTTTTCTGGATTTACCATTAATCGTAGCATGCCAGTCTTTTACGATTTGAATTTAGAAATAATACCATGTTGATACCGATCACTATACTTAGAAATTGGCCACGACAATATATATCAAATGTCTCGTGTCGTTGCCGAGCGCTTTAAGGCATGATGCCTTAGTACAGAACTACGGAACTTGTGTTGAACTAACTAACTCACTGGCACTATCGAAAACGTAGGTTCATGGCCACACGGACATAAGCTCTCCATACATCCCTATCTTGAACAAATGTTTTCCAATCATTCCCTGTATAATCTATTTCCCACAAATCATAGTTAACGTTATTCTCCCACCACATTCTTGGTCTAATAAGGCAGCCCCTCCTTCTGTTAATCTTTTAGGGGAGATTCGATTATTAAATAGAATAGTGGGCTGGAATTTTCTTCTTATATTCTGGTTTTCCTACAAGAAGCTTCCATGCACGTCTTTCATTCCCCATTCGTACCATATGTCCTGGTCATCACAGTCTACGAGACTTAATTATTCTTATTATATCTGGCTTCCTGTAAATACTATTTAGTTCACTGTTAGGTAGTTTTTCTCCATTCGCCTGTCTGTTCATCTCGCTTTGGTCCAAAAAAAATCCTATGGAATTTGTGCTAGTTCTATAAAATAAAATTTTAATATATATTTAAATTAGTAACCAACTTTAAATCCACAACACATTAAAATGCAAATTACTTATAAAATTTATAATCCGGTTATTCCCTATTTATATTTAACTCAACTTAAAAATTAGTAATATTCTTCATTATCTCCTTTTTTAGACGTTTTCAGAGAAGACTTTCGTCACCTGAGTTCCCACGGAGAATATATATTTTCTCATGGAATTTCCAACAATATGGGATGTTCGCACTCAGCATCCTGAGGAATTGGGTAGTTACAACAAGTAGCGGCTCCAGGTTGAGAAAACATAATGGCTGTGAACCTGACATGTTGACCACATATTACCTATACTGTCCACCTCTGCGACTGGCATGTGTGGATATGAATCCAGCAGCTAAATCGGACCTTTAATTCTACTTGCTGAGTAATTTGTTTAATGTACTCAGTTCCTACATGACGTGTTTATTTTTGTATATTCCCATATCTTAATAATTTCTAACCTCAGTTACACTTTTATCATAAACTATTGGAAATATATGGTTGATTTTTTGCTTACATCTGCTTTTGCTCGAGCTCTATACAGCCAGAGTATAACTATTATCCTACCGGTATATAACTCATTGAAATTTTTTAAAAAGTTAAAAAATATTTACATTTTAAGGGAAAAATAATGTAGGTAGCAAAATGTAGAAGGAAGAACAGAAGCAAAATGAACATGAATGAGATAACACAATATAATAATAATAATAATAATAATAATAATAATAATAATAATAATAATAATAATAATACAAGGGAACTATCAACCTTATCATATTTTAAGAACTTATTCTACTTTTATTATTTTGGAGTAATATCCAACATTTACTAGAATATACACCGTGACCCATTCAAATCTCCCACATTTTAATTAATCACAACTCTCAAAGTATGCGGAATTATGAAATGAGGTTGGTATTAAAAGAAAGAGAAACTCAAAGAATTTTTGTTTTCATTGTTGCAGTTAATTCATCTGTCGCATGTTGGACAATAATGACATAAAACAAAATGGCGACACCTCAGCAACGAGCACAAACTGTTATGTGGTATGTGAAAGACCGTATGTTTACGACTCAAGTACAAGATCCTCATGATTTACGAATCCGAATCCGTATCCTTGACACAATTGCAACAGTACAAATGGACATGTTGGACAGAATGTGGCACGAAATCGAATACAGACTTGATATTGTTCGTGCTACTAATGGTGCACATATAGAGGTGTTTTAGTGTGTGGCAATGAAAATTCTTTGAGTTTCTGTTTCGTTTAATACCGGCCTCATTTCATAATTCCGCATACTTTGTTAGTTATTATCAATTAAAATGTGGGAGGTTTGAATGGGAAACCCTGTAAACAGGTCTTGAAATTCTCTGCAATCTTAATTTAATTTCCTTCCTTTTTTTTTTTGTATTTTTTTGTAAGATTCTATTCAAACTATTATATTTCACCATTTTTTTCTGAACACCCATTTGATTATTGAAAACAGTAAGAAATGACTTCCTATGTACACGCCTGTAAATTGTTTTATCACAGGTAATTCTCTGGTTCTTCGGAAATTGTTTGGACCAAAGAGAGATGAGAAGACGGGCGGGAATAGACTACTTAACAGTCACTTATATGATCTTTTTGAAAACCAGGTAAAATAAGAGTTAAGCCTCATAGACTGCGATGGGCAGGACATGTGGTACCAACGGGGAATGTAAAACGGGTATGAGAACTTCTTATAGGAAAACAAGAAGGAAAGCGCATCGTACGTAGGCCAAGAATGAGGCGAGATTGAAAGAGGTGAAATATAAAGTGAATTATTTGAAAACACTACCTAAAGATTGAGATATATGGGTAGCTTATATCCGCGCTGCATTGAACCTCTAAGTTCGATAGTGCCAGTGAGTTAATTAATTTATTTTTATAATAAAAAAAAAGGTGGACTTGCGCTTTCTACGTAATTACTCAAAACTAATGACTTTACAGCAAGGAAACTTTACTACAACAACTGTTGCACAGACCTAAGACACACAGCATTTTATGATGATCAGATTCACCTTATTTATTATGAAGAATCTCATGAAGTTACTTCCTATTGTAATGTATTAATTATTTCCATAAATCTAGGGTTATGGCAAGAAAGAGGTTAGGTTTTAACAAAGGGCAAACCTACACTTTCACATTCCAGATACTTTTTTAATAAATTCAGTGTCGCACAATTGCAAAACAATGAGTAAGCAAGTGAAAATGCATAAACATATACATGTAGTAATTAAGCAAACAATCAGAAAGACAAATGGTTTAATGGGCGTCACCAGGCCTCACACCACCTTTTAAGGTTCTCAGGAAATAATTTCATTTATAAATACCAGATGAGTGTTGGTTAAAGTATTTAGATTATTTAAAAATTTAACATTTTAATATAAAATTATGCAATCCCTTACTAGATGGGTAGCATATCCATACTAAACCGACAGTGGAATTTTATTGACATCGTTTTCGAAAAATACATGACGGTACAAAACAGTAACAGTGCAAACGTGCCGGTTTGATTTATATATATATACTGTATATGAAGCCCATGATAACTGGCATAACAATTACATCAAAATAAAATATTAAATTTTTCAGATATATATATATATATATATATATATATAATTATATATTGTATATTTTCGCGGATATAAGTATGATTAAGAAAGTTTCTTGGGTTTTCCGCGTCATTCCATCTTAATAGCATGTGGGATCATGTCGAAACATCGGACCTTGAATCCATGACTTGGAAAACCCAAGAAAACTTTCTTAATTATATATATATAAATATATATATATGTTAAATTTAATTTTTTGACATTTATCATTGAAAAGGCCAATTATTACATGAAAAGAAAAATAAATGCCTGAGCCGGTATTTGAACCCCGCCAACTGAGCTACTCAAGAATCCTAGCACAAACATTTATATACATGCAAGAAAAATAAATGTTTGTGCTAGGATTCCTGAATGAGGAAGGATTACAACTCAATGGTATTAATAAGCTGTTAGTTTATGCTGATGATATAGTATTATTGGCCGATAGCGAAGAGATACTGAAGGACAACACGCGCACACTATTGAGTAACACTAAGAAATTAGGACTGGAAGTAAATATCAATAAAACTAAATATATGGCCACACGTAGAAATGCAGTATATAATGGAAATGGACACTTAATTACAAATGAGAGAAATTTTGAGGAAGTGGCTGAATTCTAATATCTTGGAACAATAATCACAAATAGGAATGAGATGCACAAAGCAATTAAACATAGGCTCAATTCTGGAAATGCGTGCTATTATGCATTGCAGAGACACTTGATGTCCCAACCCCTTTCAAAAAACTTTAAACTTAAAATATATAAGACTGTGATTCTACCAGTTATAGTATATGGATGCGAAATATGGACTCTTACTTTAAGGGAAGAAAGGAGTGTACAAGTATTTGAGAATAAAGCACTTAGGAACATTTTTGGACCAAAGAGAGATGAACAGACAGGTGAATGGAGGAGACTACATAACAATGAACTACATGGTCTTTATAGGAAGCCAGATATAATAAGAACAGTTAAGTCTCGTAGACTGCGATGGGCAGGACATGTTGCACGTATGGGGAATGAAAGACTTGCATGGAAGCTTCTTGTTGGAAAGCCAGAGGGAAAACGCCCACTTGGTAGACCAAGAATGAGATGGGAGAACTACATTAACTATGATTTGAGGGAAGTGCATTATACACGGAATGATTGGAAAGCATTAGCTCAGGATAGGAATGTATGGAGAGCTTATGTCCGCACGGCCATGCACCTACGGGTTCGATAGTGCCAGTGAGTAAGTAAGTAAGGATTCCTGAGTATCTCCGTTGGTAGAGCAGTAACGTAATTAGAGGTGCTGAGGAATTTATTTTTCTTTTCATTTCATATACAGATCTATTTAACAGAAAGGTATGAGTATTTCTATCTTTAATAAATATTGTAATTAAAATGTGCAGTTTTATATCGGTAATGACCTAACTGTAGAATTGCATCATGTTTTGCAAAGTGAGAGTAAAATAATAAATTATATATATATTAGACAGCGCGATGGCAGAACATGTGGCACGAATGGGGAAAGAAGGACATGCATGGAAGTTTCTTGTAGGAAAACCAGGGGGAAAACGCCCAGTTGGTAGACCAAGAATGAGATGGGAGAATAATATTAAGTATGATTTGAGGGAATTACATTATACAGGGAATGATTGGAAAGGATAGGGATGCATGGAGAACTTATGTCCGCGCGGCCATGAACCTACGGGTTCGAGTAAGAATATATATAGAAGGATATGCATTTATGTTCAAAATTTAAACAAAGTTTAACGTTCTCGGGTTCAAATTCCGATTTATGGAAAAACAAAAAAAATACCATTATGGTACGTATAACTATCAACCACATATTTAATAAAGTTGAGGTGAATTTAATTGCCGAAACAGCGGCTAACGGAGATGTCATTAAACCATTCTCTTTCAACGAAACTTGGAGATAATTATATTTCCATCTCTGTCACTCAGTCTGAGGCGTCAAGTGGTAACAGCGATCCCATAAGAGCAATACTATTCCTAGACATGAAAAACTCTAAGGTATAGTTATCAAGTTCGCCTCCGGATTTGAAGTTCAAACGTGTCTGGGATTGTTGGATTTTTGTGGGGTAAAATAATAACATCAAACGCCTGTATGTGGTGTAAGATAATTAAATTAAATAATCCTTTGTTACTTATGATTAAGGCTAGGATTTTTATGTACTAAAAGTTAAGAAGTTAAGATTGCAACATAGTATAATGAGAAGTTAGACTTATGACTGTCTTTTGTTTTTGTTTCACATAGAAACAGTTGAATAGTATAATAATAATAATAATAATAATAATAATAATAATAATAATAATAATAATAATACTTTATTTATTCTGGCAGAGTTAAGGCCATAAGGCCCTCTCTTCCACTCAACCAGCACAAATACAAATAAATATTCGACAAATATAGAGATACACTATACCAATTATAAACAGTTAAAGATACAATAAATGTAGCAATGTAAATGTCATGTACAAACAACATTTTATGATGAGAAGTAAGACTTCTGACTGTCTTGTTTTTGTTTCACACACAAAAAGTTCAGAAGTTAGACTTCTGACTGTCTTTTGTTTTGCTTTCACACACAAACAGTTGAATAGTATAATGAGAAGTAAGTCTTCTGACTGTCTTTTGTTTTGGTTTCACATACAAACAGTTCAGAAGTTAGATTTCTGACTATTTTGTTTTGGTTTCACACAAACAGTTGAATAGTATAATGAGAAGTTAGACTTCTGACTGTCTTTTGTTTTTGTTTCACACAGAAACAGTTGAATAGTATGATGTGAAGTAAGACTTCTGACTGTCTTGTTTTTGTTTCACACACAAAAAGTTCAGAAGTTAGACTTCTGACTGTCTTTTGTTTTGCTTTCACACACAAACAGTTGAATAGTATAAGTAATAAGAAGTAAGTCTTCTGACTGTCTTTTGTTTTGGTTTCACATACAAACAGTTCAGAAGTTGGATTTCTGACTGTATTTTGTTTTGGTTTCACATACAAACAGTTCAGAAGTTGGATTTCTGACTGTATTTTGTTTTGGTTTCACACACAAACAGTTGAATAGTATGATGAGAAGTTAGACTTCTGACTGTCTTTTGTGTTGGTTTTACGCACAAATAGTTCAGAAGTTAGATTTCTGACTGTCTTTTGTTTTGGTTTCACACACAAACAGTTGAATAGTATAATGAGAAGTTAGACTTCTGACTGTCTTTTGTTTTGGTTTCACACACAAACAGTTGAATAGTATAAAGATAAGTTACACTTCTGATTGTCTTTTGTTTTGGTTTTACAAACAAACAGTTGAATAATATATACTATCTGCATTGCAATCTTATATTACATAAAAATCCAAGCCCTAGTTATGAGTTCGTTCTTATTCTACAATATTTTGGGATATAGGCCTTTGAAACCTTTTTTTACTAGTCCAGTAAGTTAGTTGGTTAGAGGTTACCAGTCTTCTGTAAGGTACTTCCAGTGGTGGTAATGCCACCTTTCATCCTAGGCATGTGACAATTATATCGATGTTATTCGCTTCCCAGAGCCTCCTCTGAACTAGAAGAGGTTACAAGATACGGTTGGGATTCAGGTAGGAGAGATTTCAGGTAGAGTAAACGTCCACTACCGTTTAACATTATTTGATTTGCATAAATAACGCGAGTTATAACAAAATAACCATAAGTTTCTATTTGACCCTTTTCTAACATCGCCGTTGACAAATTTACATCTGCAGCAGGTGCTATTTCAGAGAGTTTAAAAACAACAAGTTGTTTAAACGGATGAACTTACATGTAGAAAGTCACACCTCTTTTCCATTAAGAAATTATATACTCGTCTCCAAAGCGCCGAAACCTTAGAGTCCTCTTCCTGATCAGATATAACATCTCAACGTTTCAGAAACTTTAGATTTAAATTTCCAATTCAAAGAAGCGTGTTAAGGGGCGTCATCTCGTAAGTACCTCCTTAAGAGTCATTCGAACGTCATACATATAAAACTACAGGTGTTGTAGTAGACCTATTCACATATACATTGCGTTGGAGTTAGAAGTGTCATGAAATAATTGTTCAACGTTTAATGATAATGATAATAATATTAATAATAATAATAATAATAATAATAATAATAATAATCCGGTATCATGGCAGCTGCCGCCGTCTTCCGGAAACCAAATGCCATTCCTCTCTATCCATCCATTGATCTTCCTCCATTCCTCTGATATCCATAGCTGCTTGTACCCCTTCTATCCAAGTTTTCTTCGGTCTTCCTCTCTTCCTCCTTTCTATTGGGATCCATTCCATAACAATTTTTGGCAATCTTTGCTCTGGCATTCGTTTGACATGACCATACCACTGCAATATTTTCTTATTTATGATGTCTATGATGTTCGGCTCCTCTTGTACACCCATAATTTCCCTTATTTCTTTATTTCGTATTCTATCCATTCTAGATTTTCCAGCTGATCTTCTTAAAACATCCATTTCTGTACTTAAAATTCTTTTCATTTTCCTGGTAGGAATTTTCCAGACTTCAGCACCATGATAATAATAATAATAATAATAATAATAATAATAATAATAGTATAATAATAATAATAATGAAAATGGACAGCTAGTGATTATGAGGTAAATTTTGAGGTAGTGGCTGAATTCAATTACCTAGGGACAATAATCACAAATAGGAATGAGATGGACAAAGAAATTAAACATTAGGCTCAATTCTGGAAATGCATGCTATTATGCATTGCAGAGACTCTTGACGTCCCAACTCCTTTCAAAAAACGTTAAACTGAAAATATATAAAACTATTATTCTACCAGTTATATTATATGGGTGCGATATATGAACTCTTACTTTAAGGAAGGAAAGGGAATTACGAGTATTTGAGAAAAAAGTTTTTAGGAACAGACAAGTGAATGGAGAAGACTATATAACAGTGAACTGCATGGTCTTTATAGGAAGCCAGATATACTAAGAACAGTTAAGTCTCGTAGACTGCAATGGGCAGGACATGTGGCACGAATGGAGAATGAAAGCCGTGCATTGAAGCTTCTTGTAGGAAAAGTATAGGGAAAACGCCCAGTTGGTAGACCAAGAATGAGGTGGGAGAATAATATTTAACTATGATTTGAGGGAAATAGATTATACAGGGAGTGATTGGAATACATTAGCTCAGGATAGGGATGTATGGAGAGCTTATGTCCGCTCAGCGATGAACCTAAGGGTATGAAAGTGCCAGTGAGATAGTTAATAATAATAATAATAATAATAATAATAACAACAATAATAATAATAGCATTATTTCACCTGGCAGAGTTAAGACCTTAAGGCCTTGTCTACCACTCAACCAGGTTAAAAAATACAAAAAATTATTTCTACATCCAAATTACAATAAACATAAATTTACAATATAATTATTATTTACAAAATATTTTGAATCAATCTAGAGTTAACGATTGAAATATAAAATGTACGAGATAAAAAAGTTAGATAAAAAGCTATTAATGAAATAGAATAAATTTAATTGTGGAGAAAAATAAATTATTTAAAAAATATGTATTTGTATAAGCGTTACTTAAAACTGCCAAGTGTACGGCAACCCCTGACATGAGAGAAGAACTCTCAAAGGTTTTATTTTTATAATAACGCTGAAAAGTCCCGAGTTGTAGTCGAGTGGCTGACGCAAGAAACCTTTGCGCAGAGCTACGGGACTTGCGCTGGTTCGAGTCTCCATGGAGGAAAACATTTTCTCATGGAATTTCTGCCAGTATGGGACGGGCGTCCACCCAGCATCGTGAGGCATTTGGATAGCTACAATAAGTAGCGACTCCAGGTTGAGAGAAAACTAGCTGTAAAGGCTAAGGATCCGACATGCTCACCAATTGTTATTCCTACACTAACTGAATGATTGTCTACCTCTGTGATTAACATATGTGAATGTGAGGCCAGCAGCCGGTTGTAGGTCAAGGGCCTTCTAGGCATGTCGCACGTGGAATTAAAATAATGCTAAAAATCCATACAACAAAGCAAGAAAATTGGAGAAAAGATAAGATTTACCATTTTACCAACATCATTGTTTGTCAAAGCTTTTCTGACTACAGATCAAGGAGTCCAATCAGATCACAGGATTTTTTTTCCCTTAAATTGAATTATTCCTATGGTTGCCCTTGTTCTGGAATTTAGGTTACGTTAAAATTTGAGGGCATGGATAAACCCTTTCGGCAACAATACTACCGCCGGATTAGCTCTCGGGGTCATTTAAGCACACCAGCCACTCCACCACGACAAGGTAAAGATACCATTAGGCTAAGTGAATCAAACTCAAGCCGATAAAAAAAAACAGCCTCGCAAAAATATTTGTATATCCTTCTCGCTCAGATTTTAGTTACAACAGTAATGACATTAGTTGTTAAAGACAGACGTTGAATAAAAATAATAGCAAATACAATTCAGATCATTCGCATCGCAATTAAAAGTTAGAGTTAGATGATCGCCATATTTCTCATTCCATGTATCAGGTTCTTCAATCTACAACATTGGTCTCACGGCTTTACTTCTCTCTCTAAGGAAACCATGTTTAGGATTTTTACTCCCTTAAAAATCTATCAATCTCAGACACTTTTGAACTTGAAATCCGGAGGCGAACTTGATAACTATACCATAGGGTTTTTCATATCTAGGAAATAGTATTGATCTTATGGGATTGCTATTGCCACTTGACGCCGCAGACTGAGTGACAGAGATGAAAATATAATTATATCAAAGTTTCGTTGAAAGAGGATGGTCCATTGACATCTCCACTAACCGCTGTTCCGGTAATTGAGTTCACCCCAAATTTATATTCTATCTATCTATCTTCGGGTTTTTACAGCTGCTGCCGTCTTCCCGTGCCAAACCTCCAAAGCCTACGATCTTGGGCATTTTCAATGCTTAGCCCTCTTGCTTGCATTAATGTCTTCATGTTTTTCTTCCATGTTAACTTTGGTCTCCCTCTTTTCTTCTTTGTGGGCGGATTCCATTGATATAGTTTCTTTGGCCATCGCTCATCTTCCATTCTTAAAACATGTCCTAACCACTTTAATTCCTTCTCCTCAATTCTTTCAATTATGCTTTCTTCTGCTTACATTACGTTCCTAATTTCCTTATTTGTGACATGTTCTAATTTTGACTTTCTGGCACTTCTGCGTAAATAATCAATTTCTAGAGCTATTAGTCTATTCTTGTAGTACTTATTGATTGTCCATACCTCACTTCCATACATTGCAACAGATTCCACCAATGTTTTACCAATATATTTTTTTGTGTCTTTCCAAATATGCTTATCTCATCATATGGAATTTAACGATGATATTATTTTGCTACTCAATTCAATTCTATGTTTTATATTCTCTTTCCCTATACCTTCAATGTTATCCATAATTATTCCCAAATATTTAATTTGTTTCACTTGCTTTATTTGGATTCCTTCTTGCAATATTAAATTTTATCTTTCATTGTTATTTATTGCCAGATATTCTGTTTTTTTCTAAATTTACTGTGAGACCCCATGATTCATATATGTTTTTCAACCTTTTTATCATGAATTCCATATCAAATTTGTGTTGCGCTAAAACCAGTTGATCATCAGCAAATTGTAATGTTAGCAAAAATATGTTACCTATTGGGATACCCATACCTTTGCAGCTTTGTTTCCATTTCATTAATATAAATTCTACATACATATTAAATAGAATTGGTGGTAGACTGCGCCCTTGTTCCAATCCCTTTGTGCTTTTTATAGGATTAGATATTGTATTTCCAATTTTAACATAAGCCGAGTTATCTTTATAAATTTGTTTAATAATTTCTATTAGGTTTCTATCAATATTGTATTTCTCTAATACTTCACGTAATTTGTTCCTTGGAATTGAATCATAAATTTATATTAACTTAATATGAATTATTGAATAATGTGATTGATAGCTATACGTTCCATAATTGTATTTTTTTCATAAATCGGGCACCCACCTTCTTGGCAAAGTTGTAGGTGAAACTATTTAATTAAATTATTTATTCCAAATGAATTAACTAATACATAGGCTAGGATTTTTACCACCTGAAAATCACCAAAATGTGCAAAAATATAAATGCAGTTACGACCTCAAATTTATAAAAATGTGCACTAAAACATAGAAAATATCACCTAATAATATTATAATTTGGTCGAAAGAGTGACGATCTTTCACCGTAAAAATACAACCGTCAAGAAATGCGGACATGGGTTCTACTGGGGTAAAATTTTCCGGAGGTCAAATAGTCCCCCATTCGGTTCTCCGGGCGGGGACTACCTCAGGGAACCCATGCCAAAGGCTCAAACACAGGGACATGTTCCTAGGTACATGGAATGTTAGGACTTTATACAATAGCGGGGCACTAGAGATATTAACGCGGGAATTGGATAAATCGCCCTTGGATATAGTCGCTTTACAGGAAGTTAGGTGGCCAGGAGAAGGTAGTCAGGAATCAGGAAGCTTTGCATTATACTTTGGGGGTGCAGAAAGACCTGCATTTGGAACGGGTTTTTTAGTCAGAAGGAGGATCCTATCCGCTATCCGAGATATTAAGTTTGTTAGTGATAGGATATCATACATAATTCTAAAGGGTAAACGACATGATTTTATAATTGTAAATCTACATGCCCCCACAGAAGATAAAGATGACAAGATCAAGGATGAGTTCTATGAAGAATTAGAATGCTTATTTGATAGCCTTTCACGATATCATATGAAAATTGTCTTAGGAGATTTAAATGCAAAAGTGGGGCGGGAAGATATATTCAAACCAACAATAGGCAAATTCAGTCTTCATGAAGATAGTAACGACAACGGGGTTAGATTAGTCACATTTGCCACATCAAAGAATCTCATTGTTAAGAGCACAACATTTCAGCATAAGGATATTCATAAATACACCTGGACGTCCCCAGATGGAGAAACTCGGAACCAGATAGATCATGTATTAGTGGATAAACGCTGGCACAGTAGCATCATTGATGTTAGATCAGTTAGAGGGACAGACTGCAATTCAGATCATCATCTGGTCAGGGTGAAAATCAGACAACGGCTATCGCTTATGAGAGGAACAAACGCTAAAGATGATTCTGTAAAATATGAATTAAAAAACTTGAAAAATGATGAAATGCGGCAAGAATACCAAATCAAAATTGCTAATAGATTTGAAATACTGGAATCTTCAGATGACAATGTGGCAAACGAAGAAGAAACTGATATAAATAAAGAATGGGAGGCTATGAGAGATACTATTAAATCGTCAGCATCAGAAAGCATTGGTTGTTTAAAAAAGAGGCAAAACAAGAAATGGTTTGATGAGGAATGTGCCGACATTGTAAAGAAAAGAAAGCTAGCAAAAATGAAATGGTTACACGAGCCAAATGAGGTAAATTTAGAGCAATTGGGTAGTGTTAGACGGGAAACCACCAAGTTACTAAAGAGTAAAAAGAGGGAATATTTGAGAGAGAAGATTAATGATCTTGAAATTGATGCAAAAAATAGGAACATTAGAGAATTATATCAGGGAATTAGTATAGAGAAGAAAGGGTTTCAGGCTAGAACAAACATAATTCGGAATGAAAATGGGGATATGATTGCACATTCCAAGAGTATATTAAATAGATGGAAAAGTTATTTTAATCAGCTATTAAATGTACATACAGAACAGGACATTGAGGAGGATAAGTTACAGACAGCAGAAATGCTAGTCGCAGAGCCAAGTGCATTAGAGGTTGAAATGGCAATTGAAAAATTGAAGATGTATAAAGCATCAGGTTCAGATGAGATCCCAGCAGAACTGATAAAATCAGGGGGAGAAAAATTGATGGACAAGATACGCTGGTTGCTTAGTATGATTTGGGAAAAGAAGCTCTTCCAGATGAATGGAAAGAATCAATTATCGTACCAATTTATAAGAAAGGAGATAAAACTGATTGCAACAACTATAGGGGCATCTCATTACTTTCAACTTCGTACAAAATTCTAACAAATATATTAGTAAGCAGACTTACTCCCTATATTGAAGACATTCTAGGAGATCATCAATGTGCATTTAGAAGAAACAGGTCTACAACAGATCAGATTTTTAGTATAAGACAGATTTTAGAAAATAAATGGGAATATAATGGTACTGTACATCAACTATATGTAGACTTCAAAAAAGCATATGATTCAATTAAGAGGGAGAAGTTATATAGTATCCTGCTGGAGTTCGGAATTCCCAAAAAGTTAGTTAGACTTATACGAATGTGTCTAAATGGCTCAACGAGTAGGGTGCGTGTAGGCAAACAGTTTTCAGACACTTTTGAAATCCAGAATGGGTTGAAGCAAGGAGATGCACTATCTCCTCTACTATTTAATTTTGTACTAGAGCATGCCATTAAATCTTTAGAGAATGAGGAAGGCTTACAACTGAATGGTATTAATAAGCTGTTAGTTTATGCTGATGATGTTGTACTACTGGCCGATAGCGAGGAGATACTAAAGGCCAACACGCACACACTATTGAGTAACACTAAGAAATTAGGACTGGAAGCAAATATCAGTAAAACTAAATATATGGTCACACGTAGAAATACATTATATAATGGAAATGGACAGCTAATGACAAATGAGGTAAATTTTGAGGAAGTGGCTGAATTCAAATACCTAGGAACAGTGATCACAAATAGGAATGAGATGCACAAAGAAATTAAGCATAGGCTCAATTCTGGAAATGCGTGCTATTATGCATTGCAGAGACTTTTGATGTCCCAACTCCTTTCAAAAAACGTTAAGCTGAAAATATATAAAACTATTATTCTACCAATTGTATTATATGGGTGCGAAACATGGACTCTTACTTTAAGGGAGGAAAGGAGATTACAAGTATTTGAGAATAAAGTACTTAGGAAAATTTTTGGACCAAAGAGAGATGGACAGACAGGTGAATGGAGAAGACTACATAACAATGAATTACATGGTCTTTATAGGAAGCCAGATATAATAAGAACAGTTAAGTCTCGTAGACTGCGATGGGCAGGACATGTTGCGCGTATGGGGAATGAAAGACTTGCATGGAAGCTTCTTGTAGGAAAACCAGAGGGAAGACGTCCAGTTGGTAGACCAAGAATGAGGTGGGAGAATAACATTAACTATGATTTGAGGGAAGTAGATTATACAGGGAATGATTGGAAAACATTAGCTCAGGATAGGGATGTATGGAGAGCTTATGTCCGCGCGGCCATGAACCTACGGGTTCGATAGTGCCAGTGAGTAAGTAAGTAAGTAATAATATTATAATTATGTAATAATTTCAGTTGTAAAATTAATTAGTAAATCAGTTTATGAACGATTAAGGTAGGAAGCCTTGGCGCAGAGCTACGGGACTTGCGCTGGTTCGAGTCTCCATTGGGGAAGACACTTTCTCATGGTATTTCGGCCAGTATGGGACCGGTGCCCACCCAGCATCGTGAAGCAATTGGGTAGCTACAATAAGTAGCGGCTCCAGGTTGAGGAACGAGCTATAACGGCTGGGGGACTCGACAAGCTAACCACATGTCACCCCTACACTGGCTGTTGATCATCTACCTCTGTGATTGACACATGTGGATGTGAAGGGCCAGCAGCCGGCTGGTAAAAGGGCAACCGCTGAAAAGTGGAAAGACCCTCAATCAATCGGAACTATTCATTTAAGAATAAAATTCAAATGAGAAGTAAACTAAAGTATGGAGTTTGATATTGTAGCATGCTTTTTATTTTATTAAAATCATCAGTAATTACCTGCTAGTCGCGAGACTATACATAAATATTTGCTCAGGTATATACATAAGGGAAAAGTCTATACTGTGAATTGAAACGAAATAGGAGAGGAAGACAAAATTCTGAGAAATATAACAACTCAAATAAATACGGAAGAGAGAAATTATACTATAAAAGGTCCTTACTTCTTTAAAGAGTGAAAATATGACGAATATGACCAATAAATTGCTATAATATGCTCTGTCATATACAACTGGCCAAATATGCATATATATAAATTAACAAAAGACTTTAATTCAATTAGTTTTTGTATGCAGTGGACTAGTGGTTATACTCCTTGCCTCTGGTCCCAAGGGTCGCGGGTTCAAACCCGGCCGGGGTCGATGGGTTTTTTAGGACGGAAAAATCCAAGGAGCAAGTCCTCCGGGTGGGACTTTAAGCCGTGGGTCCCGAGTCTGAAGATTTTCAGGCTCGTAAAAAATCCATAAGCCTGAATGAAAAGGCCTCTAAGCAAAATTTACCGAATTTTCCCGTCCTAGTACTACCTTGGTTTCCTAGATGTCAGTCTGAGGCGGACCGCTGACCACGTACCACTCAAAATGACATCTATACGAAAACAAGTGTAACTAAATTAGTATGGTTCAAATTCTTCCCTATAGGGGGAGAGCGCCTAAATCTCTGTAAAGGGAAAACATAGGCTTACAATACAATACAATAAAAAGCATTTATGTAGGCTATATTCAAGAAACATATCACCCTTACTAAAAAAAGCTATATTATAAAAATCATACTACTAATAAATCAATATCACATGAAAGGACACGTTTATTAGCAAGTATTGCTCCATAATAGCAAAGCTATTTTCTAGACGTGAAACCCCCTATATTCGACTTGGATCGAAAGAACAGTCGCAGATATTGTACTATTGTTTAAGTACTATTACTCTTGGAAACTTGATGTTCACGTAAATAATTTTAAAATAACAATAGGAAGGCGTGAATGATTGTTTTTCTAATCCTTGGACATAATTTGTGTGTTATCACAAGGAGCAATTGTTTAGAGTATTGCATAGAATATATGTCATGATCCTTCGCGTGAGTGTGTGCACTCTTGACAAATAACACGCCATATAAATTACATCGGCCACTTCTATCTCTTGTTTGTTTGTTTTTTTTTCTTTATTTGTTTTCTTGTTCCGGTAGATTTCATTCATGTTAATGTTACCAACCTACCAACAATAGTTCTACTCAGACTCTAAAACCTTGTATCTGTGGTTGATTAAATCTAAAAAACTTTTCTCTTTTTTCTTTAAACGCACACACGCACACATAACAGTATACGAGAGTAAATTAATTAAACCGAAATAATTTATCTAGTTGTACAGGAATTGCAGACAAGCATGATCCCTAATAAAACATATTGCATAGAATATACTTATCAATTTTGAATTTAGATTCTTATGAGTGTAAGTCTGTTTGTTTGTCTGTCTTTTATAGACTCAAAAAATACTTGACCTATTTGAATGGGAGTTTTACCATCATTTCGAGAATTTTTCTCGGACAATTAACGTATATAACATAATACTCTATGTACTATAGGGTCGGAGCTTAAAAAAAAAAGATCATCGGTGCACTAAAAAAGTAGCTTTCTGGACGCTTAAATGGTTCACATTGCCTAAACCATAACAAATATACCAAATTAATGTACATAGAATTGAATATCTAAAACAGTTCTACAAAAAATCCGCAACTACCCATGTATATCTTTTATGGACAACTGACAATAACCATTTTTGTCTTTTAGTTCATTGATGCGAAGAAGAACGGGATAAGTAGATTTCCGGGCAACGCAGGGTAATCAGCACGGGGTATCTAAAAATAATTACGATATAAATGTATATTCTTTTTTACATATTCAACTAAACATAAAAACACATTTAATTTATTTAGGCGTAGCAACACACGCCGGGTATTAGCTTGTTTAGAATAAATTTCTGTGATTGCGTATTGAAACGTGGCTGGGTTCGATGGAATTTCTTGGATGTGAAAAATTGAAGGGACAAGACTTTTCGGAAAGGTCTTTAAGGCGAAGGTACCTAAATTCTAAATTAGAGCCTCTGAGCAAAATTTAATCTATCCATGGAAAAACCTTAGTTTTCTGCTAGGTATCTCTTTAACACGTTCAGCTACCATTTGTAACTCGATGACATCTATAGAGAAATAAGCGTGACTAAATAACTCTAGTTAAATATCTCGCATCTGGGGATATACAGATATTGACATTATATTGATATCCGAATGAACAAGTGGTCGTGCTTGGCTTCAGTCCAGTTACAAAATGTAATATTTATACAAAAAATAAACTATAAAGGTATAGGCTTATTTAATGAGAGAAATAAAAATAAAATACAAATTTAAGAGCAAGTTTCATAATGTGAAATACTCTCTAAAAACTGAAAAATAATTAGTAAAAAATATAATAAGAAAATTAGCTATAATTGTTGGTGGTTGCCATGCTGACCACATATTGACTCTATATTGGCAGGGTGATCGTCCGCCTCTGTAAACACGATCGCCACTGGTTCCGATGTTCACGGATTCAAATTCACCGAAGTTGATGTAGAATTTCTTCTTTTTCTTCTTCTTCTTCTTCTTCCTCTGGGTTTACGGTCCTCTAAGAATCTTGGCCTCCTTCATAACAACTACCCATTCTTCTCTATTAGTAGCTTTTTGAATCCACCTTTTCACATTCAGTTGTCTTAAGTCTTCCTCAACCTTATCTAACCACCTTAGTTTCTGTCTTCCAACCTTTCTTCTTCCATCCGGTTTCCTTTCTAAAATCTTTCTTTCACCTCTTTCTTGCTCCATCCACATCACATGTCCTACCCACTCTAGTCTCTTTCTATCTAAATCCCTATACAATTATTTCAATTCCTAGTTAGTTCTAATTCCCCATATATCTTGTTCCTTTACTGCTCCATATATCTTCCTTAATATTTTTCTCTCCCATGTATATAATATGTACTTATCTTTTTCTGATAATGCCCATGTTTCGCTTCCAAACATAACTACTGGTTTCAATATTAATTTAGGACGTAAAATTTCTGAACATGGATTCTTTCAGAAGGAAACTAAAACCACGTGCGTACGTTCCATAGATTTATGGCACGTGAAAGAACCTCAAGTCTGAAATAAAAGGCCTCTATGCAAAATTTGTCGCCTCTTTCAAGCCCACATTTAAATTGTGACTCCAATGACGTGAGATGTTAAAGAACGTCGTTAAATAAATAATCCTCTGTAAATGATGCATATGAGTGTGAGATCAACAGCTAATTGGTAACCCAAGGATCCTCTAGGTCTGTCGCGTGGTGGAGCTTATTTTACTTTCTATTTAATTTACTTTGCATTCTCTATCGTGACCAGCCTCATGGTCTTGTGGTCAGAGATTCTAACTACAGCTCATGAGGTTTTATTTTCGATTCCCGGTCAGACCTCTTGATTTTTTCTTAAAAGGGAATTATTCTGGTGACCACTCATGACCTGGAATTTGGGTTAAGTTTAGGTTTAAGGAGTCCCGCGTCGTAGCCGAGTGGTTAAGGTAAGATGACTTGGCGCAGAGGTACAGGATTTGCGTTGGTTCGAGTCTCTGTGGGTGAAGAAATTTTCTCATGGAATTTCGTCCGGTATTGGACCAGCATCGCGTGGCATTTGGGTAGCTAAATAATGTAGCGGCTCCAGATTGACAAAACGAGCTACGGCTGGGGGACCAGACATACTGACCACATATCACCCCTATACTGGCAGAATGATTGTCTACCACTGTGATTAATACATGTGTATGTGAAGCCAAGAGCTGACTGATAGACAAAGGGCCTTCTAGGCCTATCGTGTCATGAAGTTTAGCTTTTAGGTTTAAGGATTCTCCTAGAACTTCAGTATAATTTATCACGTATCATATCTCGGGTCTTTTACGTACCCCAACCTCAGAAATTGTTTACAATTTCGCAAATGCAGGAGAGAAAGTCAGAAATCATGAAATGACGATTTGATGATATTGCACAAAAAATATATAAAGACTTTTTTTTATATTCAATGCCACCAGGTTGTCAATGCGACATGTCTGGTATTCTCTCTTGGTACCGGCGTACCCATTTCTGAGGTTGGGGCGCCTGGAAGGCGGAGTTAGGCTGACCCGATTATATATGATAGGTGTTGATGATAGTAATGATTGGTCAGGAGAGACCTTTACTCTAATGAGGCTGATATGATACTGATGACTATGATGGCCAGATGATGATTGGGGACCATTTAGGCCTTAAAGTTTCCTAACACTTGTCTGACAGATGAGAAAAAAACCCGAATATAAATAAATATTATGTTTTGAAGAAAGTTACAACATAGTGAAATGATATGATCTATTCTCACCAGTACCACGTGCATCTTCAGGAAATATTACTTTTAATAATGGCATTAAGTGTTAAAAAGATGATTGTCGCACGCACTTCTTACAATTCGGCTAAAGTTTTTGGCTTCAACACAGAGAGGAAATACTGCACGCCGAAGTACATGTTATCTATTGTTTCCAAAACTCATACAAATTCTGACGGTGTAGCATCGGCTCCACATCCTCCCCCAGCACCCGAATTCCAAAGTGTATCACCATTCATGTATGCACGATTATGGAATCGAAATGCACACAAAACATTTTGTGGAATATGTAAGACTGTCACTTCCAAACTCATTCTATATTCAATTTATAGAAATGAATATATAAAATATCTGGATACACAAAATATTTTGTTTCTGCATTCGACTTTCAAGTAACTACACATTCCTTAAGAAATATTTCCCGAATATGTGCCTGTTTTATAAATACTTTCTCAGCAAATTTCAGCCATAAAAATGTTATTTTTTAGTTATGTTAAGGGTTATGCTTCATGGATCTAATTATAAACGGATTCAATTTTGATAAAGCTTTTGTTAAACGAGAACATGCCCAACCATGTCAACCCTTTCTACAATACGCTCATAGAAAATTAGTACCTACCCAGCTGCTGAGGATGGAACTAGAAGTTCTGAAATACTTTCACTATTTTAATGAATTTGAATTTGTTGAGAACGACTTATATTTCGAGTACAAATTTTAATATTTTATTTTTTTATGATAGAATAGAAAACCATAATCTGCCCTCCGCATTGAGGATCCCTTTCCGTCCTCAAAGGTCTCTCTCCATCTTTCCTCGGACTTCCTATGCCATGTTTTTTTTTTCAGAGTTGGTAGTAGACCATTTTTTAAAATGATTTCTGTTGACTTTCTTAATATGAGTACTTAGGAAAATTTTTGGACCACAGAGAGATGAACAGAGAGGTGAATGGAGAATACTACATAACAATGAACTACGTACATGGTCTTTATAGGAAGCCAGATATAATAAGAACAGTTACGTCTCGTAGACTGCGATGGGCAGGACATGTTGCACGTATGGGAAATGGGAGACTTGCATAGAAGCTTCTTGTAAGAAAGCCAGAAGGAAAACGCCCAGTTGGTAGAGCAAGAATGAGGTGGGAGAATAACATTAACTATGATTTAAGGGAAGTAGATTATACAGGGAATGATTGGAAATCATTAGCTCAGGATAGCGATGTATGGAGAGCTTATGTCCGTGCGGCCATGAACCTACGGGTTCGATAGTGCCAGTGAGTAAGTAAGTAAGACTTTCTTAATATGTTGGAACCAATTACATTTTATCTCTTCTATCCATTCATACAATAACTTTAAGTTTAGTTCTTCTCTAATTCCTGTATTTCGCCGTTTATCTAAATGTAGTATTTTCGTGCTGCACATTTCAGAAAATTCATCATCATCATCATCATAGTACATTCACGAATTTAGGCCATTTGTTGACCTGTTTCGGCCTCAAGAGAAACACCATCTAAAATTCTTTTGAGTGGACGTCCTGGTCTTCTTCTTCCTGCAGGTTGAAATCTTAACATTTGTTTGGGTATCCTGTGATCTTCCATTCGATGAACATGTTGCATCCATCTTGACTTATAATCAGACATTTTGTTTTCTAAAGGTTTCATGTGTAATTCTTCTAAGATGTATTAATTTTTTTGTGATCTAGTAGTGTGTATCCTGCAGTCCTCCGAAGATATCTCATTTCAGCAGATCTAAGTCTCTGTATATACTTCTGTTTCAACGTCCATACTTCGCTACCATGCAAAAGAGTTGGAAGAGCCAGTGTTTTATACACTTTTAGTCTTGAATGTTTTTGGACTAACTGTGGCTTGAAGATAGAATTTATTAACCCTAAAATTCTTTAAAAAATTAGATATTTTTTGCATTTACATCCTTTTCTTCTTCATATGAGATATTGCATCCTAGATATGTAAAATTATTCACCTGCTCCAAAATTTTATTGTCCAGTACAATTTTACTTCTGACAGGATCTACACCTTGAGATGCCATAATTTTTGTTTTCAAAATTAATTTATACTACATCTATTCTTCTTTCGTCTGGTCTTCTAATAGACCAGATTCTAGAATAATAATTGGATTAATTAACTAATTTTTCACTTTAAGAAATCAATATCTGTAAATATTTTGTTTATTTTCATTTGATTTAGATCTGTACAATAAAAAATATTTGTATTGGACCTTTGTTTTCCAGACAGAGAGAGTTAAAAAAAAATATAGAGGCCTAATGCAGAGAGAGAATCAGTACGATACCCAATCCAAGCAAAATGGTCTACCAAAAATATATTTAAGGACACGTCGTTTATTTGCTGCAACAAGGTCATAACTCGAAAATCACGATTTTTCAGGAGAAACATTTGAAGTTTTAAATATTTTTATTCTAAGTCTCCCTGTGATATTAACTAAAATATCGTGATTTTTGAGTTATAACGTTGTCGCAGCAAATGAGCAATATGATTAAAAACTAATATAATTAAAAAACATTTTAAAACATATTAACCCTTAATTTAGAAACGTATCCTTTAAAATACATTTTTTTATTTTTTAAAATATTTTTAATAAAATTATAGAAAATGAACAATTAAAAATAGGCTGCTTATAAGCCAATAAAAGTTGTATTTGGATTGTGTGCAGTCAGAAAATGATCTATCTAGAACGAAAGCTCGAATTATATTCCGAAATGTTCTTACCCTCACGTATATAAATGGGTACGGGTCTGACCTGTCAGTAATGTCCAGAGTATGGACAAATTAATGACACATAAGTGTGTAGACAAGATGACGTTCTAAATGAAATCGTCAGCGAGTATAAGGAACAGAACGATCAAATAAATTGTGGAGGAAGATACTTTATTGGTAGCAAATTATCTGTGAAGAATCGGTTGAATATTAATGAAATAAATAAAGTCAATTTTGAAATGTTATGTTATCAAACAAACAACCCCATGGCGCGACAGGTTTTGAAGGTCCTTGGCTTACATTCCGGCTGCTGGCCTAACATACATCTTTGTTAATCACAGAGGTAGACGATTATCCAGCCAATGTAGGAATGACATGTGGTCGGAAGTCGGATCCCCAGGCATAATAGCTGTTTTTATCAACCTGAAGCAACTACTTATTATAGATACCCAAATGCCTCACGATGCTGGATGTGTACCAGTCCCATACTGGGTGATATTTCATAAGAACATTTCTTCACTCGTGGAGACCCGATCCAGAGCAATTCCCGTAGCTCTGCTCCAAGACGTCTCGCCTTAACCACTCGACTACAGCACTGAATATTTTGTGTAAACATTTGTGGAGTTACTTTTAAGAAATTCCATCTGAATCCTACGCGAGCGTCATCCGTGACAATAACATTCTTCTGCATATTTTTTTTCTGAGAAAACCGTACGATTGTGGCCTAAAGATAATAGGCCATTTTACATGCTACACTTGCCACAAGGAATTTTATATTGTGTAGCCTGCTTATATCTATTATGTATCATTAATCATGTAGATACAATAATAGAATATACGAATAAAAACTATAAAATAGTCACCTTGTAGGTCCGTCTCTCAACCTAAGATGTTTTAACACTCTGTAGGCATATCTAGACTAGTCTCATCATCAGCAGAACGATTTAGGTCTGTATTTGTTGACCCTTGTTGAAGCACTGACTTACTTAATTACTTACTTACTTACTCACTGGCACTATCTAACCCGCAGGTTCATGGACGCGCGGACATAAGCTCTCCATACATCCCTATCCTGAGCTAATGTTTTCCCCGTATAATCTACTTCCCTGAAATCATAGTTAATGTTATTCTCCCACCTCATTCTTGGTCTACCAATTGGGTGTTTTCCCTCTGGTTTTCCTACAAGAAGCTTCCATGCAAGTCTTTCATTCCCCATACGTGCAACATGTCCTGCCCAACGCAGTCTACGAGACTTAACTGTTATTATATTTGGCTTCCTATAAAGACCATGTAGTTCATTGTTATGTAGTCTTCTCCATTCACCTATCTGTTCATCTCTCTTTGGTCCAAAAATTTTCCTAAGTACTTTATTCTCAAATACTTGTAATCTCCTTTCCTCCCTTAAAGTAAGAGTCCATGTTTCGCACCCATATAATATAACTGGTACAATAATAGTTTTGTGTATTTTCAGTTTAACGTTTTTTGAAAGGAGTTGGGACATCAAGAGTCTCTGCAATGCATAATAACACGCATTTCCAGAATTGATCCTATGTTTAATTACTTTGTTCATCTTATTCCTATTTGTGATTATTTGTGAATATTTTGTATAGGGGATTGTGTGAGCTGGGTATGTTCTCATTCAGAATCAGCTTGTTATCGATTTCTCTTAGAATTGCCATTTCTTCCAGCATATTTATCCTCGTTGGTATGTTTTCTCTACGTATGTAGTCACGAAAGGCCTACAGAGTGTTAAAACATCTTAAGTTGAGGAGACGGACCTACAAGGTGACTTTTATAGTTTTTATTCGTGTATTCTATTATTGTGACTTAATACCTCAACGATAACTTACCATGAGCTTTACTGGTATCGTCATGTAGATAATTCATAATTGTTATTGTATGTATAATTTAACCCTGGTGAGGTGGAAGAGAAGACTTCACGGTCTTAACTCCATCAGGTAAAATAAATAAATAAATAAATAAATAAACATCTGTGTACGTATATTGTTTTCACTCTGGACTAACGCTTAGTTGCTTAATAAGAACACGCATTAGAATAACATAATCAGCGCTTTTTGCTAGTTTTTTAAATATAGGATTATTTTCTAAGTTAGGTTGTAAAGAAAATACATATTTATAACATGTTTTATGCTTTAGTTTTATGCGTTTTTAAGCATTTATAGTTTCTGAGAAAATAGAGATGAAAAAGGAACATACCAAGTAGAAATACTTTGTTGAAACATAGTAGAAAGTAACATTTTATTGTAATATTGGACGTCTTTAAGAGAGTAATTTAAACCCACGGTAGCACAGTTTAAAAGCTATAAATATAGACGTAATAAAATATCAATTTATATAAGAACTACATACATTTATTAGTCTTCTTCTTCTTCATGGCCATGTAAAACAAACAGTATATACACCGTATTCCGCTAATAAATATAATAAAGAAATAGTTTCCATTTCAAAACTATGCATCTAAAATAGCTTGAATTGGTGCATTTTTAAGAGGAAGATGGGACATTCTAATTCAATGTTTTGATATATTTAGTATTTACTTCTTGCATCCACGAGTTTCGAGCTTCCTTTCTTTCTTCTTTCAGGCGGAGACCATTCCAAGTTTTTTTATTTTTTTTCTGGGTAACCTTTCTTCTTGCATTCGTCGTACATGCCCATACCAATTTAATTGCTTGTATCGTGTGTGTATATATATAATCCACCGCTGTGTCTCGAGGTAGCGTGCTGCCTTGTCACGCAGCGGGCCCGAGTTCGATTCCCGGTCGGGACAGGCTCCTGGATGAGGTTTTTTTTCGGGGTTTTTCCTCACCCGTAAGACAAATGTCAGGAAGCTTAGGTAGGGCCCAACGGTCCCCGAAAATCATCCGGCCATCATCATTATCATCCTTCACCGGTGTGGAAAGCAACGGGAAGCTACCACACGTATAATTCCCTAGTAAAGCTGTAAAGCATAGCATGAACGTGCTATGATTGCAGTGAAAGTCCTGCCCTCGGGCAAATTACTATGGATGGATATATTTTTTTCTTTTGTAAAAATATAATTTGGTGTTCAATTCTCATAACCATACTTTGACATTGGAACAGCATTCTCTCAGAATATTTGTTGCGTTAATGTTGAACGTTTTGAGAGGTACTGCTGAAGGTGTTGTGACGTGATGTTGGAAAATCATTAAGGACGTTGAGAAGTAATTGGAGTGACCTATCCTACACCTTACAATAAGACAAGAACCAATTACTTGTCCCGTCAAGCGAGTCTCGATACTAAAGTGTGGGGGGTCTTCTCTTATCTTGTACAAATATCTCTTGAAAGCTACAAGTAGTAATGTCTGATGAAATTAATTATTTTAGGGTGGCCACGTAAGATGGGATTCTGATTGCGGGTGCACTATGACTATAACATGTGTATCAACCTTCGACCGCATAAACAAACACAAGAATTACTACTGCAATGGCTGGTTCTGCCAACTGACTAAAAACGTCTGAAAGCCGCTAAGATATAATCCTAATTCATCTCACCCATTCAAACTTCAGATAATAATGGTTTATTTATTTTATCTGATAGAGTTAAGACCTAAAGTCTTCTGTTCCACTTCACCAGGGTTAAAATATATATAATAACAATTATGATAGATTGAAGTTTTATAAAATATCGGCAGTTCCTGCATTACTTTATGGGAGTGAAATTTGGGTAATGACCAAAAAATTACAAAGTAGAATTCAAAGCGTAGAAATGAACTTCCTTAGAAGAACGAAAGGCTGCACAAGTTTGGATCGGATAAAGAATGAAGATATATATATATATATATATATATATATATATGAACAGAGTTAAATATATATCCATTGAATGATAAAATCAAAGAATATAGAGATAAATGGTTTAGACATGTAGAAAGAATGAATGTAAGAAGATTACCAAAAGCAGCATTTAACTACAAGCCAAGAGGTTCAAGGAATGTAGGAAGGCTAGTGAAAAGATGGACAGAACAACTGTGAGGCGGAACAGGCAATTTGCCTGGTCCGTGAAGTGAAGAAGAAGAAGAAGAAGAAGACTTGTTAATTATCTTATCATCATCATGAACAAATCCGTTCTAGGCCATGTGACCAGTGACGGTAAACCTAACGCAGATGGTCTTGATCTTTCCACCGATGTTTTGGTCTTCTTGGACCCTATGTCCAGTTGTAAAACCGGATATTTATCCCCATATAATAATAATAAGGGTTTTTGTTTTGTTTATAATAATATTTATTTATATGAAGAATGGACATCAGATTGATTTATAGAATTCAAATTTTTTTTATAAGTATAAAAAAAATAACCAGTCAATATAAACTGTTAATACAGTTAGATGTTTTTATAACTGATGCAGTATGTAAAATACTTCAAATATTCAAATTGATAATTTTTATAAAGAAATAAATGGGATTGGTGGAATTGGATAGAAGTTAGCTTGAAAATACTCCTTCCTTTTCTGTTGGACCAATCAGAACCTAGAGGTTATTACATAATAAACAAGATGGCTACAATACTTGAAGATGGTCGGTCATGTTCAGCGACTGCTCCTTAAAGAATAAGGAAATAATTGTTTATTTTATTGATGTTGGTTGAAAGAAATAGTGTTAAAAGTATGAAAGATTATATAGTGATATAATAGTCATCCATCTTGGTAAAAAAACAGTTTCTAAGTGAAAATAATGGATAATAATGACTGGATTGACCGTTAGCATTCGTCATCCATTAAATACATAAAATGGTAATCTTCTAGAAGTGAAAAATATCAACCTAAGCCGGAATCTTTTGGAACTTTTAAATTACAAGATTCATCTTGACCAAAGTGAGAGTTTTAAATAAACTAACTTATCGTTCAACTGTTAATAAAGTGTTGTTATTTGTGTAAGAAACTTTTCCTCATTCCCCTGAAGAGAGTTATTAGTGCCGTGGCAGATTTAAAGTGGTTTAAATTATATCACAAATCTTCAACTTCGAATATCTCACCGAGAAACCCAACTTTAAATGTCTCCACAACGAGGGGTATAAATTAAACACAGCTTCAAATGGCGCATCAACGAGGGCTCGAATGGGAATCGAACCAGGGACCTGTAAACCTGAATCGAACCAAGGACCACGAGAATGAGGAAAGTAATGAAAATCTTCAAAAGTGAGTACAGTTAAAATTTATATGTGAAAAGTGAATTAGTGATAATAACAATTAATGCTTTTAAGAAATAAGAAAATATTAAAATACCCAACAATGGCCAATAACGAAAATATAACTTGTAAAACTGTTAATATTGAAAACGAACAAATTAGTGAAGGCCAAGAAAATTTAATTTTGTGTAACAATGAAAATAATCAAACTAATGATACACCTCCTTGGGTAGCATTATTAATAAATAACATTTCTGATATTAATAATAAACTGGAAAAGAATAGTGCAGAATTAAAAGAAATTAGGAATGACAATTCAATTCTCAGTAGTAAATTAGAAGCTAATGTAACTAATCTTAGCAATAAATTAGAAAAGAACAGTGTAGAGTTAAGAGAAATTAAAACTGACAATTTAAACCTAATTTCCAATCTCAGTAAAGATATAAAGAAAGAAATTAAAGAAAATAACTTGAAACTAGATGAAAAATTAGAAAGCATTAGGTTAGAATGCAAACAAAACAATTCTAAACTGGAAAAGAGAATAGTAAATATAGCCAAAGATTGTAAAAATGAGATAGAAAAATGTAATGAAAAGATTGATGAAACTCATAATCAAATAGAAACATCTTTGATTGAGGTAAGGCAAAGTTGCCAAGATAAAATCGAAGAATTAGGAACTAAAGTCGAAGATAGACTAAAAATTTCCGAAGAAAGTGTTATCTTAGGTAATGAAGAACTTCAATCAAAGATAACAAATGAAGTAATTATTATAAAAGAACAAGTTGAAGGATGGATAACTAAGATTGTTGAACTTGAAAACAAATATGTGTCAAAAACTAGTGAAAAGGAGATTGAGGTTATGTCAGGACATTCTAGTAATGTTAATAATGATCCTCCTTCTAGTAGTAGTAGTAAAAATGTATGTAAAATTCCTGCTAATCTTTTAGGGGAAATTAACTTACCTAATTTTGGTGATACTGTAGGCCAAAGCCCTACTGATTTCATTAGGGAAATTGAAGAATACTTCGAAATCAAAGGAATAGAAGACAAGTTCAGAATGTTCTTCATAAGAAAAAGTTTAAAAGACAATGCAGAGTCTTGGTTTAAGATAGCTTGCCATGATTCAATGACTTATCAAACATTTAAAAATTCTTTCTTAGGTTATTACTGGGGACCAGAAAGACAAAACAAACTAAGGTTAGACCTAACTAGTGGAAAATTCTCCAACAATGGTAAACAAGGTTATCTTAATTATTTCTTGGAGAAGGCAAAAATGGCATCATTGTTACAGCCTCCAATAGATGAGAGAACTTTAATTTCTATGTTATCGCATCACTTCCCAGATGAGATTAGATATCATTTGATAGTAGCCAGACCACAAAATGTTTCTGAAATGTTAGAGTTGTTAGCTCTACTAGAGAATAAAAGAGAAGTAGATAAATGTAGTAAAAGAAATTTATTTGGGGAAGGGGCAGAGCCCTATAATAAGAAAGGTAATTTTGTAACTAAAAGAAGTGATGAATATCATAATGAGAATAGAGAAAGAAATTTCAAACAGGGCAACAATAATAATAGGTTTGTTCAAAATAGAAACAGCCCAAATAAAAATAGGATGACTAATAATTATAGTAACAATAACCAGAATGGATGGTTCAAACGTAATGAAAATAGGAATGACAGACAAATTAATTATATGGATGTTAACAGAGTAGGAGAAAATAGAAATAGGTATTGGACTTCTCCCTGTAGAGGTAAAAGAAGAAGGAATACCTATGGTAATGAAAGTAAAGGGTATTTCCAACGACAACAAAATTGTCAAATTAATGAAACTAGTGATAGGACAGAGCAAAATAGAATAGACTCTGTAACTATTCACAACCAAAGTCAAGATATACCTAGTAATGAAAATGACCACGAAGTAAATCACAGGATACCTCATGCTTTAAACGCATAGAAGGTACATTAAAGACTCCGCAATGTACCTCAATCGTTATGAACTTAGGGGTCCAAAATAGATGCTTTGATAGGTTTCAAAATTTAGAAATTATACCAGCAAATATGAGAGGAGATAGTAAGTTATGTACCTCAAGACAGCGAGATAGCATAATATTGAATAATCATTTGAATGTTTCTAAGAATCAGGATACTATGCCTGTTACTAATAAAGAATTAAATGTCATAGGACGACCACCCAAAATTAAAGTAAATATTTTTAACAATGATGTTACTTGCATAGCGGATAGTGGCTGCTCAAACACAACAATAGATCAGAAATTTTATAATTTCTTAGTCAACAAAGGGAATAAGATAATGACTGTAAGAATATGTGGAGTGTATTGTACTCTTGCGATAGGCAAGAAGAAACTGCCAATTAAGCTTCAGTGCCTTCTAGATTTACGTATCGGAGGATATTACTTCAGTGCAATATGTTTAATTTCTCCATACTTGTCTTGTGATATGTTAATAGGCTGCGACCTGTTGGAGCAATATAATGCCATAATAAATTTTGAGTGTAAGAATATTTCCTTGTATAATGAAGATAATGTGAGAGTCGTCATCCCATTTGATAATGAATATGAGGAGAACAAGAATTTAAGTAAGAAGGAGAGTGACATTGCTGAAGAACACATTTTTATAGAGAATATTGTTGTTCATGAGGAGAGGGAATTGGTAAATGGCCGTGGATGCCAAATGCAAGATAATATTGCAGTTAATTGTACTTCCGACAAAAGTGTCGAGGGCGAAGAAAGCCTTAATAATGAAAATGGTTGTGCTGACGATTATGTCGCATGTAAATGTTGTGATTTAGAATGTGTCTCTTGCAATACTGAGTATGATGAAATTCCTCTATTATATTGTGTGAGTGACGAACTTGAAAAAGACATCTGTGAAATGATAAAGGAAAAAGTTAAAGACACTCATGGCATAAACAATGAACAGAAAGGCATGTTGTATGACATCTTAATGAAAAATAAGAGTTCTTTTTCTTCGAAGCCGGGATTGTGCAACTGTTTTAAATATTCCTTTAAAGTGATGGAACATCCACCTATAAATATTAAAAGTAGACCCATCCCTATTGCTATCAGAGAGCAGGCAGATCAAATGATAGATGACATGTTAATGCAAGGAATAATACAGAAATCTGATTCTCCTTACGCCAACCATATTTGCTGGGTGTTAAAACCTAATGGCAAAATTCGCCTGTGTTTAGACAGTCGTAGGACTAATTCTTTCACTGTCCGGGATAATTATAGGCCCGAGACAATTGAAGCATCTATAGCAAATATGAAAACAGGTAGATTTATTAGTTCTATTGATTTAACTTCTTCATTTTGGCAGATAGAACTAGACCCCAAAGTTCGGCCCTATACAGCTTTCATACATAATGGAAAAGTATATGAATTTACCAGGTGTGCATTCGGTCTAAGAAATAGCGGAAGTGCGCTTCTTAGAGCCCTAGATATTGTACTATCTGATGATGTTAAAAGACATTGTACTATATATGTTGACGATGCAATTATTATTGATAATGTTTTTGAGAATCATATATCTCATATTGATTTAATGTTGTCTCAATTAAAGAATAGTGGAATGACAGTCAGCCTAGAAAAGTCTGTGTTTGTTAGGTCGGAGGTTCAATTCCTAGGATACAGGATCTCTAATCAAGGGATTACTCCTGACCCAGACAAGGTTCAAGGAATCTTAGAAATTCCTTCACCAAAGAACATAAAACAACTTCGTAGATTTTTAGGAATCTTAAATTACTATTCGAAGTTTGTCATCAACTATGCCTCAGCGGTTAGTAAGCTGAGAGGGCTGCTGAAGAAAGATAGTAAATGGAGATGGACAGAGGACCATCAATCTACTTTTGAATATGTTAAGAAGTTATTTGCAAATAGTATTTCACTACAGAGACCAAAAATGGACAGAGAATTCCATTTATACACAGACGCGAGTAAAACTGGCCTCGGTGCTGTTTTAACTCAATTTGACGATGATGGGCAACAGTATGTTGTGTCGACAGCTTCGCGCTCGACTACCATCATTGAAGGAAATTACACTGTTTCAGAGTTGGAGCTTACAGCAATATTTTATGCTCTAAATAAATTTAGAATTTATGTTTATAAAAACAAAGTTATTGTTCATAGTGACCACATTTCACTAAGTTTTATAAGTAAATGTAGATTATCCAATAATAAACTGAGTAGGATGATCATGGAAATAATTTCCTATGATATTGAAATAAAACACATAGAAGGAGAACAGAATGTGTTTGCTGACCTCCTGTCTAGATTGAAAAGTGTTGGGAAAATACCTGAAACTGTACATACTCCTAAACACGAAGTAGTAATGTTTAATGTAAAACTGTATAGAGACAAAGGATTTTCATTGTTGATGAAAAACATTGTTGAGCATCAAAAATCTGATATAGAGTTACAACGATTGAAGTATAGTGCGAGAGATATAAATAATGATGACAAAAATGGAATTGATTGTAATAAGAAAATCGGTATAAAGGATGACATTCTTTACAAATTACATGGGAGAAATGTGAAAAAATGGAAAGTTATAATTCCTAATAATATGGAAGTTCCACTATTTAGAACTTTTCATGTCGGCTTAAATCATGCAGGTTGTGAAAAATTAGCTCTCAACATAAGTGAATTTTTTTATGTTAAACATTTAGATAAAAAGTTGAGAAAGTTTACTTCTTCATGCATAACTTGTCAAAAAGCCAAATGTATGAACGTAAAATATGATATAGTTCCACAAAACATATTAAGGAACAAAGTAAATAGCTTAGTAGTAATGGATACTCATGGAGAAATGCCTACTACACAATTTGGTTACAAGCATATTCTTGTATTATCTGATGTATTCTCAAAATTTGTAAAAATATATCCATTAAGAAGTGTAAATAGCAGAGCTTGCCTAGGTAAAATTGTGAGAGATTATTTACCTAATTATGGACCTATTGATGCACTACTTAGTGATAATGCTTCAGTGTTCTCAAGTCCTAAGTTTAAAGATAAACTTACTGCGATAGGAATTAAATTGTACCATTGTAGTAAATATCACCCAAAAAGTAATCCCTGTGAGAGAGTTAATAGGGAAATTACTACAAGTTTAAGAATTTTGACCCATCATAAACATTCTGACTGGTTTAAACATATCAGCGTCATAGAGAATGTTATGAATCATTCAATTAATGTCAATACTGGGGAAGCACCCATATTCCTAATGACAGGTAAACAACCTGACAGGTTAATTGCTAATTTACCATTACCTATCATTGATAAAAGTCAAATCCCGGAGACATCCGAGGAAATATGTAAAAGAGTTATTGAAAGGTTAGAATGTCGCGCAGAAAAGCGCAACAATAAGGTTAAAAGACATAAAAGGAAGTGGAATCCCAAAGTTGGAGACAAAGTTCTCATAAGGGATATTTCATTATCCAATGCTTTAAAGAAACAATATCATAGGATGAACCTATTGTATAAAGGTCCCTATGAAATATTTAAAAATTTTAATGATACCACATATGAGCTAAGAGAAATAGACACTAGAAAAGAAATTGGAAAATATTCCAAAGAACTGTTGAAACCATTTCAGACTCCTATTAATTAGTTGTAGCTGGTGACTTCAAATAGTTCAAAGTGTATTTAAAATATTGTATGTAAATTTTGTAAAATTAATACTTCTATTTCATTATGTAACATGTATTTATTATAATTGTGATGTATTACATTGTATTGATTCTAATACAGATGAATCTTGTATAGAAAGAAACTTGATATTTGGGGAAAGTGATTTATTTTAATTTAGCCTCACACTTAGTTGTAGCTAAGATTAAAATAAATCAGGGGCAATTTAAAACCGGATATTTATCCCCATATAATAATAATAAGGGTTTTTGTTTTGTTTATAATTATATTTATTTATATGAAGAATGGACATCAGATTGATTTATAGAATTCAAATTTTTTTATAAGTATATAAAAAAAATAACTAGTCAATATAAACTGTTAATACAGTTAGATGTTTTTATAACTGATGCAGTATGTAAAATACTTCAAATATTCAAATTGATAATTTTTATAAAGAAATAAATGGGATTGGTGGAATTGGATAGAAGTTAACTTGAAAATACTCCTTCCTTTTCTGTTGGACCAATCAGAACCTAGAGGTTATTACATAATAAAAAAGATGGCTACAATACTTGAAGATGGTCGGTCATGTTCAGCGACTGCTCCTTAAAGAATAAGGAAATAATTGTTTATTTTATTGATGTTGGTTGAAAGAAATAGTGTTAAAAGTATGAAAGATTATATAGTGATATAATAGTCATCCATCTTGGTAAAAAAACAGTTTCTAAGTGAAAATAATGGATAATAATGACTGGATTGACCGTTAGCATTCGTCATCCATTAAATACATAAAATGGTAATCTTCTAGAAGTGAAAAATATCAACCTAAGCCGGAATCTTTTGGAACTTTTAAATTACAAGATTCATCTTGACCAAAGTGAGAGTTTTAAATAAACTAACTTATCGTTCAACCGTTAATAAAGTGTTGTCATTTGTGTAAGAAACATTTCCTCATTCCCCTGAAGAGAGTTATTAGTGCCGTGGCAGATTTAAAGTGGTTTAAATTATATCACAAATCTTCAACTTCGGATATCTCCCCGAGAAACCCAACTTTAAATGTCTCCACAACGAGGGGTATAAATTAAACACAGCTTCAGTTGGAGTATATTGAACGCCATTTTTCGAAGCCGATCTCTTTCCATTCTTCACAGATGATTTTTCCATTCTTGTTGGTATAGTCGGCTCAGTCATTTAGTTTACAGGCGGCATCAAAGGCAACTGTTTTCAACTGGTTTAAAGAATACATTGTGATTCGATATTTAATTTTCTTGAAATTTAATTTGTCATTAAGTGCGAAGTGATAAATGTAATATTAAATATCGAATATTAGCTGTACTTGCTAGAAATGTAATGTGTTGATTTCCATTTTTAAAAAAGTGCTGTTATTTAAGAGACCACTAGATGGCGTTAGTGGAATAAAAATTCACTGCTACTTGGCGCATGGGAATCATATTAGTATGAGAGAAAAATCCATGTTTAAATCGTGATGCTTAATAGCTTAAATCGTTAAAGCACTAGTGTACAGCACCAGAGATATTGTGTTCAAATCCCGATTTAGGCATATATTCTTTTTCTTCAAATTTACATTGTGATTGCCAGGTAAAGCGGAGGTGTTATACGTTAGAGGCTCTAAGACGCCACTCCAATCAGGAAAAACTGTAAACTGTTCTCTGCCAACAATGCCTTCGCATTTTCAAATACTATTTCCATGTCTACCCCATGTGGATATAGTATATTAACAGAGTTGAAACTTTTGTCTTTTGCAGTATCTTTAGTTGGTAAAAATGTATTCTAATGAATAAAACGTGACAACACCTCTTGATATGCCAAATAGTTATGCGTGCAAAATAGACCTATCTAACCACAAAGCAAAGCGCCTGTAAACTAAATGACTAAACCGACTTTATCTACAACTTGATTAAAAATTTAGAATAGGAATAGGCTACACAATGTACAACAAATATAAAATAATAATAATAATAATAATAATAATAATAATAATCTATAATTCGATTAACTAATTGGCTTAGTAAAGAAAGTGCAGAATAGTAAAAGAACAATAAAAATATACCTAGAACATGATTATATATTATACTAGCTAATACCCGGCGTGCGCTGCTACGCCTACATCAATGGAAATTAATGTGCTTTTATGTTTAGTTGAATAAGTAAAGGGACAAATTTATATCGTAATTATTTTTACCCTGCGTTGTCCGGGAATGTACTCATCCTGATATTCTTGGCATAAATGAGCTGGAAGACAAAACATTAATATACTTCTTATGATTAGTTGAATAAGTAAAATGAAAAATAATTATAAATGTATATCGTAATTATTTTAAGATTCCCCGTACTGATTACCCGGTGTTGCCCAGGAATCTACTTATCTCAATCTTCTTGGCATAAATGAACTAAAAGACAAAATTCGTTATTGTGAATACCAGCCATGTGCTACTATGCTTGCACAGAGATCTACGTACTTGTCTCGATCTTCTTGACATCAAAGAAAGACAAAAAATGGCTATTATGAGTTATCCGTAAGAGATATACATATGCTGTCGCGGACATTTTAGTAGAGATTTTTGAGATATTAAATTCTGTGTACATTAATTTTGTGTATTTGTTATGGTTTAGGCAGTGTAAGCCATTTAAGCGTCCAAAGAGCTACCTTTTTTTTCACGTTTTCCACTACAAAAGGCGATTTTTAAGGGTGTAGGAGTTGAGTATAACAACTCGTTTAGCCTATGTTCATCCCGGGAATCTCCTGAACATTTTGCAAAAAGCCCCATCACAATCAGATCAACGGTATGGCCGCGCATAAAGTACGAACAAACAAACAAACATTTTTATATATTATAATTATTGTCTAAGGAAATATTTAGTGAGCTTGAGTTATTTTTTAACTGTTTTTAAGTCGGGTAGTGCTTGATACAAGACGGGAGGAAATTCAAGAATCGGATAGCTGAAACAAGGAAGAGTGAGGAATAGTAAAATGTTCGATGTGGAGGTATAAAAGGTAAAGTGATCCTACTACAGGCCACAGGAGACCCTTCGGGTAGTAGAAGGTTAATGCTCCTCTTTTTCTAGAAAATCAGCACTTGATGTTCAGCCGGGTTGTTAGCCCTGCGTGTTGGTCGCCTTTACTCCCAGAACAAGAGTATTGGTACTCATTTTCCTTTAGAGGCTGAGTCGAAACTCAGTACTATGGTGCCACTAGAAGTTTTGAGTCAGTTTAAAAATCCCGCCCAACCCCACGAGGACTCCATCCCTCGGACCTTCCTGTTCGTAGCGTATTGCCTTAACCACTACACAACGGAGGTATAGCTAGAGTTTAAGTATTGTATAAGAGATGATGTGATGGATTGGAAAGGGGGGGGGGGGGGGGGGGGGGGGGGGGGTTGGGGGGGGGGGGGGGGGGGGACGAATGGAGAGTACTGGCGGGATGAAATTCGGAAAACTGGAGAACTCCGAGAAATCCCTGAAAAATTCCGGCATGGTCCGCCACTTATACGTATCCTTCCGGAACAGCCACAATTCGGACCTGACATCCCAGTCGGGGTAGCCATGCGCGCTTGTTTTCGCGTCCACCGAGACAACACTACATAGATACTTTTTAAATGACCACTTCGTTAAGAAAATTCGAACGCAGGTTTTGATTTAACAATATTTGTAGTTTCCTTATAAGAATTTAAAAAATAATCTTCTTCTTCTTCTACTATTTAGGCTATGCAGCCTGTTCCGGCGAAGTTAAAAGTGGAGTCCATCTTCTACGTGGTCGGCCAACATCTCTTGTTCCTCTGGGATTATACAGGAAGGTTCTTTTTGGTATTCATTCGTTGTTCATTTTCATTAAGTGTTCAGTCAATTTCTTATTATTTTCGCTGATTTTATCTTCAATTTTATATATATTTAATTCTTCTCGTATAGTTTCATTCCTTATTCTATCCGCTCTTGTACATCCTTTCACATTACGTAAAAATAGCATTTCCGCAGTTTGTATCCTGCTTTTATCCCTTGATTTCATTATCCAATTTTCACTTCCATACAACAACAAAGGAACAGCCATTGTTTTATATAATTTAAGTTTCGTATCGTTCCTTGTTTTCCGACCTAAGGTTCTTTTTATGGTTCCACAAATAGCCTGAAATTTATTTACTTTATTTTCTATATCTTTATTTTCTCTATAAGTTATAGGCTATCACATCCTAAATATTGGAAATGTGATAATTTAAATTATAGATGGATCATCGGTTGATTAATGTCTTTGACATCGTCCGATTCCTAATAGCCAATTTTGTCGGTCCATCCCATCTCCTGGCTATAGATGTTTATCCTTCATGTACAAATATATTCCCTGACTCCAGGAGGTTTTAGGTCTTCCTCTGCCTCGTCTTCCCTCAGGTTTCCATTCCAAAACAGATGGTAGCCGGTCATCTTCCATTCGCTGGACATGTCCTTACCATCTTAATTGCTGAGTTTTAATATAATCTAAAATAGTGTTTTCTATCTTCATTTTCTCCCTTATAACTGAGTTCCTATTTTTTCTCTTATTGAAATTCTTGCTGCCCTTCGTATAAAATCCATTTCCGTTGCCAAAAGCTACTTACCGGTATTTGTTTTTGTTGTTAATGGGCCAAAGTTCTGCTCCATAAGTAATGATGTTTTTAACAATTGTATGATATGTATGATATAATTTAAATTATTTTTAGAAAATTATAACAAGAAAATAATACCAAATGATCGCGTTTGTTTCTGAGATACTCGAATTCAAATTCAGTAGAGGATGAAGTACTTTTTCAGGGCTCAAACATCTTGATTATTGAACTATTATAGGAAGTATCAATTTGGGGTATAGCATAAAATTTAAAATAAATTCTGCGCGCCAAAACGGGATATGAGGTGAGGTAAACATAATTTATTCTAAATTTATCCAGAGTATTACTTTCTTCGGAAGAGAAGTACAGCAATGGATCCAATGAATTAGATTTACGACACGTAAATGAACTCCCTTCCCCCCTCGCTCTCTCCACTTAAATACCCAGGAACCCCTCGACAGAAATGTTACCAGAAAACAGATAAGGGCCTGATAACCTAGTCTGCCAGGACAGACAATAACCAACTAATTCACCGCGGCTCTATCGAATCCGTAGGTTCGTGGTCGTATGGACATAAGCTCTCCATGCATCCCTATCCTCAGTTATAATGTTTTCCAACCATCCCTTGTATAATCTACTTCCCTGAAATCATCTTATTCTTGATGTACCAACTAGGTGTTTTCTCTCTGCTTTTCCTACAAGAAGTTTCCATGCCGCGTTTTTCCTCTGGTTTTCCTAAAAGAGGTTTCCATGCTCTCTCTTCCATTCGCTATTCCTGCCACATGTAGTGCCTATCGCAGTCTATGAAACTTAACGGTTCTTATTATATGGTTTCCTAGAAAGATAATGAAGTTCACTGTTATGAAAATCTTGTCCATTCACTTGTCTGTTCATGTCTCATTGACAATATCGCTCATCTGCTACAAGAACGTCATAACTCAAAAATTGTCCATTGGTTCTACATGAAAGACAAAACTCAGTTCTATATTCAGGAAGAACGACATAAGCTATTGTATACAATGAGTTGGTATAGTAATTTGATATTTATGACAAATACATTCAAAGGTATATGGATTTCAAACCTTTAAATGCTTCTCCTGAAAAACTATGTTTTTTGAGTTATGACGTTGTTGTTGCAGCAAATGAGCGATATGCTAAATATCATAGTTAAGTAAATGCTAAATAATTTGCTGGCAATGAGAAAAACTTGGATACAATACAAGAACAAGATACTTTTTTTATTTGATTAATTTTAAAATGCAGAAAGTGTCTTTTATTGTTAGCAACTGGTTCATTAATATGCTCCATATAACATTACAGAATGATAGAGGGACACGGAAGGTACATGACCCCAAGATCCGCCCATGTGCCACCCAGTACAGACACTGTGGCTGCACTATATCTTCCTTCGCGCTGGGTGGCCTTGTTTCACCTCTCCGCACAGTAAACAAAAGAGCATGACACACCACAATGAATGAACTGGTGGGTTCAAGCAAACAAATGAACAATGAATGAAACTTGCAAACAATCACAATTAGACACGATTGCAGAATGGAAATGAGCGCTGATTTACACAAATTGCAATGAAACGACCCAGGGATGACCACTCACATTATTCATTCTTTCTTTCTCATAAACTCGCCATTTGACCTTAAACCTTTCAAATAACTCACTGCAGCAGATTCACTTTTATGTTACAGCCATGTATTTTTTTTTTCATTACAACGAATCGAAACGAAGGGCGCCCAATGAAATCGAACATTTAAATCAGCTAATAAGTAGACCTTGACATAGGGCATTCGACAAGTAATGACAACACTTATAACTAACTCACTGGCTATATCGAACACGTAGCTTCATGGCCGCGCGGACATAAGCTCTCCATACATTCCTATCCTGAGCTAATGTTTTCCAGTCATCCCCCGTATAATCAATCTACTTCCCTCAAATCATGGATATTGTTATTCTCCACCTCTTTCTTGGTCTACCAACTGGGCGTTCACCCTCTCGTTGTCCTACTAGAAGCTTCCTTGCACCTATTTCATTCCCCATACATGTCCTGCTCATCGCAGTCTACGAGACTTAATTGTTCTTATTATATCTGGCTTCCTATACATATCATGTAGCGCACTATTATGTAGTTTTCTCCACTCACCTGTCTGTTCATCTCTTTTTGGCCCAAAAAAATTCCTTAACATGACGAAAACATTTAGGTTACTTTTGACATTATGGATTTCATTTATAGTATCTTGTCAAGTCAACTATACGTTGCCAAATCCTTAAACGACGGCGCACTTCATTTGCAGCACTACTTCTAGATATCTGTTTTAACTGAATGATCTAGAGCTTTCTGGATATCAACTCTTGATTGAAATCAAATGCCTCGTAGAGTATCTTTGAGAATAAGTTATAGTCACAAGGGCTCATATCTAGTGAATTTGTTGGATGTTCGAGTACTTCCTAATTTCACCTTCTAAACAAATTCTACTGAACACCTTTTATGGGAGGATTACTTTAATATATGCGTGAAAAAGTTGATGTATTCACAAAATATTGCTATTTCGAGACTTTCAATATTACGGATTTATACAATGAAGACCGCTCAACAACATACTACAAGATTACAATGGTCATTACTAGAATCGCTGATTTACAACTGTATTGCCATTAATATTATCGAATACCCTAGTAACTCATCCATGGCACGAGAGATCTAGAAGGCACTTGGCCTACTAGCCGGCTGCTGGCCTGACATCCACATGTGTTGATCATAGAGGTAGGTTATCATACAGACAGTATAGAGGTGATATGCGGTCAGTATGTCAGGTATCTCAACCGTTATAGCTGGTTTTCTCAACCTGGATCCGCGACTGATTATAGCTATCCAAATTATTCACGAGGATGAGTGGCTACCGGTCCCATAGTTGCCGAAATTCCATGAGAAAATGTCTTCCTCCATGGAGACTCGAACCAAAGCAAGTTCCTAGCATCTTTCCTTAACCACTCTGCTACGGCATGGGATGACCTTGACATAAACATGTATATAATCAAAGCACTTACGTATATGTAAACGGATCAGCCAACAGTGGAATATATCTACATCTACAATAGTGTAATAACCCAGTATTGGGCCTTAACTTCTAATTTGTTAGGAGTTACAAGAACTAGTTAATTTAGTTACGCTTATTTCCCTAAATATGTCATGAATGATATGTGGTTAACATACCGATTCAATACGACATCTACAGCAAGTTTCACTCGAGTTGCGGCCACTGGTGTGCACATTGCTTGTGCAGCGCGAGTTGATGATTCAAATGCTTGCTGTCGCTTTTCCCGCTATCGACCGCAGGTCGAGTGAAACTCACCGTAGTAAGCAATTAAGGTATTACTAGGATGAAGAAGGTCGGTAAATTTTTGCTTAGAGACCTCTTTATTCAGGCTTAAGGTTAGACGATCTGTGAAAGAATAGAATACTATCAAAATGCTTACCTTCAGCACGTACCTATTACGAATGAATGAACAGCGCATACCAAGAAGAATGTATAATTATAAACCAAAAGGGAGAGAGTTTGTCATTAAGACCATTGAATCGATGGAAGGACCAATTCAACCTACAATGAGATCGGAACAGGCCATTGGGCTTAATCCTTGTTGTTGATGGCGATGATGAGTTTATACGGTAGGCCAAAATTTAAAAAAAAAAACTTTTTTTGATTTCATAATTAAATAGTCTGTTCCTTTCTGAACATTTATGTAGGCCTATATGATCTTTTTACTGAACGTCGGTTATAAGTGCATTATTTTTTTAAATTTACAGCTATCAGCCTTTAATATCATTATACTTTAAACCTTGTTTTTTCGAAAGCGAACATTTTCGAACATTTGCTCCATTATTTCACGAATTATTAGCGATATTTACATGACATTTTACAGGCAGTAAACCTACTTGTACCAAAGCTGTGAAAGCACAATCATGATGATCTCTAGTATAGATCCTCAGATACGATTTTTAAGTTATTTTTTAAATTAAAAAAAAATATATCTAGGACATCAATATTAATGGGATAGCCTGAAAATCTTCAGACTCGGGACCCACGGTTAAAAGTCCCTCCCGGAAGAGTTGCTCCTTGGATATTTCCATTCTAAAAAATCCATCTATCATGGCCGGGTTTGAATGCTCGAACCTCGGGACTAGATGCAAGGAGCATAACCACCGCGGCCGACTTAAATAAAATCCATCCATCCATTATAATTCTGCCTGAGGGCAGATCTTTCACTGCAATCATAACATTTTCATTCTATGCTTTTCAGCTTTACTAGGGAATTATAGGTGTGATAGCTTCCCGTTGCTTTCGACACCGGTGAAGGATGATGATGATGGCCGGATGATTATCGGGGAACGTTGGACCCTAAGCGTCTGACATTTGTCTTACAGGTGAGGAAAAACCCGAAAAAAACTCACCCAGGAGCCTGTCCCTACCGGGAATCGAACCCGGGCCCGCTGCGTGACAAGGCAGCACGCTACCTCAAGACCACAGCGGTGGACTTAAATAAAATAATAGGAACTAAAACAATTAATGACATAAGTTGGGTGTAAAATTTCACATCTTCATACTAAGAGCAATAAAGTGTGTTATGAAAGAAAAGTGCACCTTTAGTTGGATGAATATGAAAGTTGAATAAAATGTCAAAGTGTGAGCAACAATATGGTAAAATTTTCTATTGTAAAAACGCCAGGAGCTTCATTTCATAGCATTGTAAAAATGACCTATACGGAGTACAAATGATGCTCTACTTGGCGTGATATAGGGGCGGAGATCCTAAAGACAGTGGAAAACAAGTTTTTAAAGAGAAGACAGAACCTTCTTGTTCCTATATAGATCCTCAGGTTATAAACGGTGTGAAAACTCCCAACCACTTGCTGTATTCAAATTACTTTGAAAATGTCTCGAGGGCGGTGCCTCATGTTCTAATTGGTGTTCACAGTGTGGGTGAATATCCGGGTCTGCTCATCCACCTGCTCAATTAACATCTGCTTCGTCACTTTTCACTCTATATTTCAAACACTCCCATTTTATTCTTTCTTTTTTTTTCACACGTTAGGCAGCAGTCCGCGTGTATAGTTTGGGACAAGTCTTAAAATACTTTCTTGTAACAGCTTCCTTTCCCCAACTCACACCCTACTAGGCAAGTGACGAAGACATTCATAGTTAAATATGGGAAATAACATTGAGGTTCTTAATTCGTAAATTAATGAGTCATTTTTTAACACCTTACCTCATATTTTATGTTTCTTCAAACACGGGAACTAGTTTTCGAGAGAAGGATCTCTCTCATCTTCAACATCAAACAAAATATTTAACATATCATTCAAATTTATAAAAAGAGATGGACAGGTGAATGGAGAAAACTACATAATAATGGCTGTATGTTATGTATAGGAAGCCAGATATAATAAGAACAGTTATGTCTCGTAGACTGCGATGAGCAGGACATGTGACACGAATGGGGAATGAAAGAGATGCATGGAAGTTTCTTGTAGGAAAACCATAAAGAAAACGCCTAGTTGGTAGAACAAGAATGAGGTGGGAGAATAACATACATTATTTGAGGGAAGTAGATTATACAGGGGATGATGGGACAACATTAGCTCAGGAAAGGGATGTACGGAGAGCTTATGTCTGCGTGGCCTTTAACCTTCAGGTTCGATAGAGCCAATGAGTTATTTACCAACCAAATTTATAATATTCTCGTATTTTCTGCCCCTCATCATTGTTAATATTTAATATATTTCCATTCCCAATTTATAGTCAAGAAACAACAAATGTTCCATTAATAATACAATAACAATGTCACTAATTATATTATATCCATCCATAGTAATTCTATCCGAGGGCAGGTCTTTCACTGCAATCATAGCATTTTCATGATATGCTTTTTTGCTTTACTAGGGAGTTAATAGGCGTGGTAGTTTCCCGTTGCTTTCCACAATTAAATTATATATACTAGACGGCCCGGCGAACTTCGTATCGCCTTTAACTATTTTTACGTTAATTTTTCCGTATGGTTTTTTTGATTGAGATGAATTTATGTTGTCTGCATTCTCAGTATGATCCATAAGTGTATCATAAGGATTATATACATTTATTGATGGAATATTTTGAGGAGGCTTGCTGATTTCATTATACTTTCGTTTTTTTCTACGAACTTGTTGGCAGTTTGGATTCTCTTCATCATCAAGAAGTCTCTGTATAGTAATATCATCTTGTGATATAGCCATCTTGTTTATCATTTAATTAAGGCATGGAAATTGTTTCTGTAATATTAGGCATATTATTATAACAGACTTACTTACAGTTGTGTTATTCCTTTCCTTAGGACCTTCATATGTTTTTAAATTGACATTCTTCTTAAATGTAAGATTTATGTCACATAGGCCTATACCAATTTACAGAAATTTGAGCTACAAGCCGGAGGGTCGAGGGTTAAAGTCCCGTTGGGGTCAGGATTTTTAAACTGACCCAAACCCTCTGGCGGCACTATGGCCCTGGGGTCGACTCAGCCTCTAACGGAAATGAGTACCAGACGCTTGTTCTGGGGGTAAAGGCGGCCGTCACGCAGGGCTGACAACCCGGCTGACATAAAGTGCCGATTGTCTAGAAAAAGTGGGAGCCTTAACCTCCTACTACCCCAAGGGCCTCCGGGCCTGTTGTGGGATCACTTACTACACTTGATATCATTCATGGCCTCTAGAACTGATTCGCCATATTGTTTAATGTCCCTTCTCGGTCCACTTAAATTTAAATTAAGTTGCTGTCTTTCAGCCAGATTACTTAAAACTAATACTTACACACGAAATTAATATTATTATGAATATATTTGAAAATAAAATAAACATTGAACACACTTAAATTATGAAATAATCAATATTTGTAATTCAATTGAAATTCGCGGTTGCAACAAAAAGCACAACAACCTGGATCTCTCTTTGTTAAATAATATACCAATTATCTTACACCGTCATCTTTTAGAATCGTATGAAACTCACAGATAATTATAACTCTTTGTTAAATAATAAACAAATAATTTGCAATAAAAAATAATGCGACTATAAATTTAGTTATAAACAACCGTAGGTCTCAAGTTGGATCAAACAGCACACAGTGTGCAAAATTTTATTAAAATCGGTTCAGTAGTTTAGGATTCCATCGCGGACAAACAACGTGACACGTAATTTTTATATATATATATATATATATATATTTATTATTTATTTATTTATTTATATTTGATGCCACCTGTTTGCCATTCGACATTTCAGGTATTCTCTCCTGGCATTAGCGAATTGTAACCAACTTCTGAGGTTGGGGCGCCTGGAAGGCGGAGTTACCCCAATGATATGATGGGTGATGACGTTGGGTAATGATGCGCCAGGAGAGGCCTTAAACCTAAACTTAATCTAATGAGGTGAATATGGTATTGATGATAATGATGGCCAGATTATGTTCGGGGACCGTTTGGGCCTCAAAGCATCACGACATTTGTGTTACAGGTGAGGAAAAACCCCGAAAAAACCTCACCGAGAAAACTTGTCCCGAGCGGGGATCGAACCCGGGCCCGCTGCGTGACAAGGCAGCACGCTACCTCGAGACCACAGCGGTGGACCAATTACTTACTTACTTACTCACTGACACATAGGTTCATGGCCGCGCGGACATAAGCTCTCCATACATCCCTATCCTGAGCTAATGCTTTCTAATCATTCCCTGTATAATCTACTTCCCTCAAATCATAGTTAATGTGATTCTCCCACCTCATTCTTACGGTGGACCGATTATATTATATAATTGCCCGAATTAATAGGGAAGTATTAATCCAAAGTGATATGTGGAGATCTAAAATGATTGCCAGGCCATGAACCTCTGAATGAGATAGTGCCAATAACTTAGTTATATCTGAAGCGTTGCACAGGCCTACTTTAAAGATTTGAAATGTGTTTGCAATAAATTATCACTTTCTCCTATTAATATATTTGACCTAAGTCGTAATATTGGCAGAATCTCCAACGCAGTTTTCGCAGTCCATGTTCTTATGCGAGGCAGATGGATTTCAACACAGTTTTTTTTCTGTACAGTGTTACTCAATTTCACAATACCCACCGCGATGTGACAAAATGCGCACCTTTATAATCTACTCTTCAATATTCTTCTCACTACTGTACCATGTTACACGTCCAGTACATTTTTTACTCGGAAGGATAAAATTGTTCAAAACATTGCGATACATTCCCACACTGAATATTCTATTCTACAAATCTGTACATTCCTAGTGACTACTTAGAAAAATTCCCCTCTCTTTAAGTTTGTATAATCTGGTGAGTTCAGTAGGTCATAGCTATTGGAACTGACGCTGGAATTTGCAGCAATGTACAAACTGGTATTTCACCTATTTCACTCATTTAAACAGTTGTTTGATATTGACCAATCATCTATTACTGTATTCACTTCAATGTCTCCTGTCTTCTCGGTTTGCACCGTCTGTTACCACATTTACAGACTATGGTATCGTGCAATTTATTTCTAAATGCCGTTACCTGCATTTCCTTGCTGGAATCAGTGACTACGTCTATGGTTGGGCCCATTATATAGAAAAAAATCATCTCTCCATTTCCGTCAGCTAATATTTTCATTATTCATGCTACAAGATCCTAAACAGAATACTGCAGTGGAAATCATCATCATAATCTTTTTCTTCTTCTTCTTCTTCTTCTTCTTCTTCTTCACTGACTAGGTAAATTGCCTGTTCCACCTCACAGTAGCTCTGTCCATCTTTTCACTGGCCTTCCTATATTCCTTGAACCTCTTGGCTTGTAGTTAAATGCTACTTTTGGTAATCTCATTACGTTCATTCTTTCTACATGTCTAAACCATTTTTTAAATATATTCTTTGATTTTATCATTCAATGGATTTATATTTAACTCTGTTCTTACATCTTCATTCTTTATCCGATCCATTCTTGTGCAACCTTTTACAGTGCAAATATTATAATTATTCTATATATTATGCAAATACGAGCAGAAGTGTGGGGGTTCAGGTCTTTGCATTAATACTTACTCATCAACAAATAAAGTAAATTAAATTAAAATGAATATACAATTGAAGAAATTAAATAAGCAATAAATACATTAAATAAACTACAAGAAACATTGAGATATTGATAACAATGAAAATATATAAAACAATGAATGAATATAATCCTTGAACAGTCGCATCTATTAATAAAAGTAAAACCGAACAACATAGGATATAATAATAATGCCAATAGCCCCTGTTAAAGGCCAAGGTCTTTTGTCAACTAAATGGAAGGGGTGGTTTCTGTGTCTTGTCATCTATTAATTTACTTCCATTACCATTCGTGCTGAAGCTCAAACTTATTGGAACTTAAATATATTTCCACAGCTACGTGCTATAAAAACCTTAAATAGCCCTTAGGATCGAACTTAGCTCCCCTTCCATGTAAACTAAAGAAGATCAACATATAGACAGTTAATAGATCGTGTCTTTCGAATCGGACTGTAACAGTTGGCGCAACACTATTTGCGTCGTTACTCACTTAAGGCACAAGAGAGGGGAAATAGGAACAACAAACGTATCTCAGGGTAGGCATTGATATACGCCCAGTATAAAATAACAAAAGATTGAACACACGGTTCAGCCTCTTGTCTAAGAATCTTATAGATAGGTGTTTATACGTTTGTGGCATATTTCCCACCCCATGTATACACTTATTTTTATCTAATATATCTTCCAAATTCAGCCCTCTGGTTCTCATCCAAATCAGCATATTTTCCTTCCTTTATATCTTGGTATTCCTCTTTGATACTCCAGGATGTTGCCAGATGAAGATTTTCGTCGGGATCTATCATTCATCATTCTCACCACATCCCTACCTTCGTAAAGATCTTTGTTCTGTTTTTTCGATGATTCTTTCCTCTGTCTACATCCTATTCTTATTTCCTGGCATGCGATTTTGTCCGTTTTCGATAATTCCTAATTTTTCTCAGTTAGTCCAATTTCCAGCTCACAGATTTTCAATTAGTTTGATTTTTTAATGCACCTAGTTTCACTCCCATTTAATAACTTCTACCAATCCCACTTTTCTAAAATTTGTTTTTAGATATATTTTAACCTTACAAGTATACAAAGTTTCAAGTCGATCCATTGTTTTTAAGTGGGTGAAAATCGTGCTGATAGATTCCGTTACATAGATAGACAGATACAGGCCAAGCTAATATAAAGCATGTAATAAAATTATGTTTCCTCTACTTTTATTATATGGATGCGGTCTATAAACTTAAGAGAGGAAAAATGTTACTAATATATGAGAGAGAAGTAGGCCTACATAGAAATTCTGCAATAAGTCATGTTACCATGGGTCGCCGGAACTTGAACCGATCGATATATAAGATATTGCCAAGGAATATTTTGGACGAAGAGAGCTAACAGACAGCAGAATGGACTGAAACAAGATCATGTTACTCGAATGGGTGGACAATTAAAATATTTTCATTTTTTCTATTGGGGAAACCTTGCCAAAACAGACATTAGGAAGGGGAAAAAAAAAATCAGCTATTTCGCGGCTAGAGTTTATGACGCTAATTTTCTTATTTCTTAAAGAGTGCGATGGTACTATAAATAGTCTGTTTATAGAAAGAGAAAAATGAGAAACTCAGCGATTTGGTGGTAGCGTTTGAGAATCATACTGAGAGGTCCTGGGTTCAAAATTAAAGCATTAATAACAAAAAATGAAAAAGGAAACTAACCATAGAATGATTGAACTGATAAAAATGCATTTAAGGTTAAATGTCTATAAAAAAACCAAAAATAAGCATTTACTTATTACTTCAACTAACAGAGCATCAGAGAGCTTCTATTTTATGAGAAATATGTTAGCAACTGACAAGTGGTTAGCTCATCGCCTGAAATAAACATCTGTTAAGCAACTTGGATTCGAAAGGTCAATTAAATTTTACTAAAAGTCTCAAATTTAGGCTTGAGTTTCTTTTACGATGCCGAAAATCTCGGGACTTAAGGCTTAAAACCTATTGTGGAGGGCTTGTCCCTTGGATTTTTCCATCGTAAAAAATCCATCGGCCCTGGCCGGATTTCAACCTATGACCCTCGAGAACAGAGACAAGGATCATAACCCTTAGACCACCGAAGCAGATCTTATTTAAAGTGTTTTATTAATTAGATTTAGTTCATCTTTTGGGGAATGATTAAATACTTTCCTTTATTATTATTATTATTATTATTATTATTATTATTATTATTATTCCCTCCATGGTATCTTTACCTTGTCGTGGTGGAGTGGCTTGTGTGCTTAAATGATCCTGAGAGCTATGCCGGCGGTAGCATTGCTGCCGATAGGGTTACCCATGCCGGACTGGTCGAAGGTGATAAGCCAGACGAAATAAGTACCTTGGTCGAAAGAGTGACGATCTTTCACCGTAAAAATACAACCGTCAAGAAATGCGGACATGGGTTCTACTGGGGTAAAATTTTCCGGAGGTCAAATAGTCCCCCATTCGGTTCTCCGGGCGGGGACTACTTCAGGGAACCCATGCCAAAGGCTCAAACACAGGGACATGTTCCTAGGAACATGGAATGTTAGGACTTTATACAATAGCGGGGCACTAGAGATATTAACGCGGGAATTGGATAAATCGCCCTTGGATATAGTCGCTTTACAGGAAGTTAGGTGGCCAGGAGAAGGTAGTCAGGAATCAGGAAGCTTTGCATTATACTATGGGGGTGCAGAAAGACCTGCATTTGGAACGGGTTTTTTAGTCAGAAGGAGGATCCTATCCGCTATCCGAGATATTAAGTTTGTTAGTGATAGGATATCATACATAATTCTAAAGGGTAAACGACATGATTTTATAATTGTAAATGTACATGCCCCCACAGAAGATAAAGATGACAAGATCAAGGATGAGTTCTATGAAGAATTAGAATGCTTATTTGATAGCCTTTCACGATATCATATGAAAATTGTCTTAGGAGATTTTAATGCAAAAGTGGGGCGGGAAGATATATTCAAACCAACAATAGGCAAATTCAGTCTTCATGAAGATAGTAACGACAACGGGGTTAGATTAGTCACATTTGCCACATCAAAGAATCTCATTGTTAAGAGCACAACATTTCAGCATAAGGATATTCATAAATACACCTGGACGTCCCCAGATGGAGAAACTCGGAACCAGATAGATCATGTATTAGTGGATAAACGCTGGCACAGTAGCATCATTGATGTTAGATCAGTTAGAGGGACAGACTGCAATTCAGATCATCATCTGGTCAGGGTGAAAATCAGACAACGGCTATCGCTTATGAGAGGAACAAACGCTAAAGATGATTCTGTAAAATATGAATTAAAAAACTTGAAAAATGATGAAATGCGGCAAGAATACCAAATCAAAATTGCTAATAGATTTGAAGTACTGGAATCTTCAGATGACAATGTGGCAAACGAAGAAGAAACTGATATAAATAAAGAATGGGAGGCTATAAGAGATACTATTAAATTGTCAGCATCAGAAAGCATTGGTTGTTTAAAAAAGAGGCAAAACAAGAAATGGTTTGATGAGGAATGTGCCGACATTGTAAAGAAAAGAAAGCTAGCAAAAATGAAATGGTTACACGAGCCAAATGAGGTAAATTTAGAGCAATTGGGTAGTGTTAGACGGGAAACCACCAAGTTACTAAAGAGTAAAAAGAGGGAATATTTGAGAGAGAAGATTAATGATCTTGAAATGAATGCAAAAAATAGGAACATTAGAGAATTATATCAGGGAATTAGTATAGAGAAGAAAGGGTTTCAGGCTAGAACAAACATAATTCGGAATGAAAATGGGGATATGATTGCAGATTCCAAGAGTATATTAAATAGATGGAAAAGTTATTTTAATCAGCTATTAAATGTACATACAGAACAGGACATTGAGGAGGATAAGTTACAGACAGCAGAAATGCTAGTCGCAGAGCCAAGTGCATTAGAGGTTGAAATGGCAATTGAAAAATTGAAGATGTATAAAGCATCAGGTTCAGATGAGATCCCAGCAGAACTGATAAAATCAGGGGGAGAAAAATTGATGGACAAGATACGCTGTTTGCTTAGTATGATTTGGGAAAAAGAAGCTCTTCCAGATGAATGGAAGGAATCAATTATCGTACCAATTTATAAGAAAGGAGATAAAACTGATTGCAACAACTATAGGGGCATCTCATTACTTTCAACTTCGTACAAAATTCTAACAAATATATTAGTAAGCAGACTTACTCCCTATATTGATGACATTCTAGGAGATCATCAATGTGCATTTAGAAGAAACAGGTCTACAACAGATCAGATTTTTAGTATAAGACAGATTTTAGAAAAGAAATGGGAATATAATGGTACTGTACATCAACTATACGTAGACTTCAAAAAAGCATATGATTCAATTAAGAGGGAGAAGTTATATAGTATCCTGCTGGAGTTCGGAATTCCTAAAAAGTTAGTTAGACTTATACGAATGTGTCTAAATGGCTCAACGAGTAGGGTGCGTGTAGGCAAACAGTTTTCAGACACTTTTGAAATCCAGAATGGGTTGAAGCAAGGAGATGCACTATCTCCTCTACTATTTAATTTTGTACTAGAGCATGCCATTAAATCTTTAGAGAATGAGGAAGGCTTACAACTGAATGGTATTAATAAGCTGTTAGTTTATGCTGATGATGTAGTACTACTGGCCGATAGCGAGGAGATACTAAAGGCCAACACGCACACACTATTGAGTAACACTAAGAAATTAGGACTGGAAGTAAATATCAGTAAAACTAAATATATGGTCACACGTAGAAATACATTATATAATGGAAATGGACAGCTAATGACAAATGAGGGAAATTTTGAGGAATTGGCTGAATTCAAATACCTAGGAACAATAATCACAAATAGGAATGAGATGCACAAAGAAATTAAACATAGGCTCAATTCTGGAAATGCATGCTATTATGCATTGCAGAGACTTTTGATGTCCCAACTCCTTTCAAAAAACGTTAAGCTGAAAATATATAAAACTATTATTCTACCAGTTATATTATATGGGTGCGAAACATGGACTCTTACTTTAAGGGAGGAAAGGAGATTACGAGTATTTGAGAATAAAGTTCTTAGGAAAATTTTTGGACCAAAGAGAGATGAACAGACAGGTGAATGGAGAAGACTACATAACAATGAACTACATGGTCTTTATAGGAAGCCAGATATAATAAGAACAGTTAAGTCCCGTAGACTGCGATGGGCAGGACATGTTGCGCGTATGGGGAATGAAAGACGTGCATGGAAACTTCTTGTAGGAAAGCCAGAAGGAAAACGCCCAGTTGGTAGACCAAGAATGAGGTGGGAGAACAACATTAACTATGATTTGAGGGAAGTAGATTATACAGGGAATGATTGGAAAGCATTAGCTCAGGATAGGGATGTATGGAGAGCTTATGTCCGTGCGGCCATGAACCTACGGGTTCGATAGTGCCAGTGAGTAAGTAAGTAAGTAAGTATTATTATTTTTAAATCTTTATAACTAGTATGTGTATATCTATATTGTCAAATATTTTTTTTTGTAATTGTGCTGCTTGAGTGGAAGAGAAGGCCTTATGACCTTAGCTCTGTCAGAATAAATAAAACATTTATTATTATTATTATTATTATTATTATTATTATTATTATTATTATACATTATTATACATTATTTCTGGGGCCAATTTATAGATACTAGTGGTCGCCCAGCGGTCGAAATTCGACCACAATTCATTAAATTTTTAAGTATGTCACAAATACGTCTTTATGTATTAATTTTCGATTTATTTTAAAAATACGAACGATAGGAAATATGTTGTTATAGCTTGGCTAAGCCATATTTTAAAAAAACAATAACGCGTCATTTGACATTTGTATACTTCTTATACTATTATTATGTGCACGGGAATATATAATTATATCCTTTCTCTTTGTCTCTCACAACTGATCCGTCAATGTTCTATGTCGAGGCATAATGGAAATAGGTACTAATATGTAAATGTAAAACAAATGTAATTAAATTACTGAAACCAAAATTAGACAGGATTTAATTTTAATTTAAATATAATATACTCACTTTTTTAAATCGCTAATAATAAACCACCAATAATAATAAGTACGCGAGAGTAAGTCAATTCACATTGCTGCTGCTCAATTTTCTTTTTACAATAATGCACTTTCAGCTATGAACGTAAACAAATGAAGTAATACACATAAATTCCATAGAAAAATTATTTTATATTGTTCAATTTAATTTATTTGTAACACATATTATACATACATTTTATTTTTCTGCACTTCTTCTCTATACTTACTTACTTACTTACTCACTTCTCTATATGAAATTTAATTATACCAAATATCACACTTCTCCGTGCACGCAACGTGCTTAAAAAGGGGTGCAAAGTTTTTCCTTTACGCATTAATACATAGATTCCTGTAGTATTGTGTATAAGTTTATAAAATTTGTAGTGGGTTTATAATTTTGAGTTATATTCATATTAATAGGTACTATTTAAGTCATGCCCCAAATGGGAGTCAATGACCAATCACGTTTCGATGAATTTTGTTTTACAACCAATGACAGTCGTGTTTCACTCATTCTTTATCGAATTCTATTTACCATCCCCTGCTTTTGTGATAAATCTCCTCTTTTTTAATATTCTGAACAGGTCAGAGCATTATTTTGCAGTGACTGACTCTCTTAAAAAATACATTTAATATAGCAAATAATGACCAGATTCTTTCGAACTGCACATTTTATAATTGTTTGTTCAATAATTTTGTTTTTAAATAATGATTTTACTGAGTTGTTTACTAAAAAAATAAATTAATAACCTATAATGTTGGTTATAATGTACAGTTTGAAATGTTTATTTTTTTCTCCACTAGGGTGTATTCTTACAATATCGCTATCATATTTGGCAATAAATACGTGTAATATGAACAAGTTGCAGTGAATAAACAAATTACACATAACCACACATTTCTGATTTGTATTCAAACATCGCCGTTTATATTAAATATATGCATATTTTAAAATAACTATATTTAAATAATTAATGTTATTCGTTAAATAGTCCTAACAAATGCTACTCTTGATTTCCAAATCCTCTAGATAAATTATCGATTATTTGGAAATCACTCGTGACATTACTAATGTAAATTAATCATTGGTGACAATATTACAATTTAAATACTTTATTAATTTTATGTTATGTGATTTGTTGTAATAATTATATTTATACTGTTTTATTGATTAATCTAATGCCACCCACTGCATTTTACGCGCTTCAGGTTTCACTCTGGGTGGACAGATGGTGTTAATGTAAAACGCATTTAAATGCATATCACTTAAGACATGAAGTAGAGAGAACTTGTAAGTCATATTTTAGATGTGCATTATGGGTCGAGTCCTGGCTTCGAACATTATCTTCATCCTACTAGTGCAATGTTAGACAAAACAGCTCCTTTGTAAGGATTTAAAATCTATATTAAATGGATGATAAAGAATGATTTTATTTTATAGCCTTGAAGAATCCCGCTGGGACAAGTTCATTTGTTGTAAATCAAATAAATATGTGACATCACCAACATTTATTGATACACTAACTCAACTTTACGACGCGCTTTAGTTTTATTGCAAAGAAAAGTAGAACATATTGTGTCTATAAAATCACTTCCTTTAGTGTTTAAATCCTCTGCTTAGTATATCGTCAAGCTCTAAGCCAACATTTTTTTATAGTTCAACACTACTTAGGTAAAGTGATCTCACTACAGGCAATAGGAGGCCTTGGGGTGCTAGAAGGTTAACTAATTTCAGTTTGCCAACTTTTTCCAGGTGTTCTGGCTTCTATTTCTTGTATTGATTATTTCACTTTGATTTATTTTTATTTTTGTTTTCTCATACATATACTTATATAATGAAATTATACGAGACAATGAACAAATTATGTATTAACACAATTTATGACTGGACACGGCAAATTGGGACACTATTTGGAACGATTGGAAATAGGTACAGATACCTGTAAAAACTCCAGCCAGACTATTTCACATCTATTATTTGAGTGTCCCGCATTTCATTCCAAAAGATATGAATTTATTTAAAAAAATAAGTTATTGTCATAATAGATTTCAACTGCCTTTGTCAAATATTTTATGTAAGAAGTGTTGCTATAGAAAGCTGTGTGACTTTATCCATCATATTTTTAAGAGACTTTGAGTTAGCTTTTATATCTGGTTTGTTAATTAATTAATTAATTTGTTCATATTACGTTATTAAGTAACGCTAGAAATTAACATACTCTAAATTACTGTAAGTAATTAATTGTATTGTAACTTGTACATGAAATTTACATTGCTACATTTAATGTATATTTAACTGTTTATAATTAGTATAGTGTATATCTATATTTGTCAAATATTTATTTGTATTTGTGCTGGTTCAGTGGAAGAGTAGGCCTTATGGCCTTAACTCTGCCAGAATAAATAAAACATTATTATTATTATTATTATTATTATTATTATTATTATTATTATTAAAAACCCTAACATACCGGATTCAATGAAAATAGGCAGTTACTATTACTTATGGATCCGAAACATGGACAGTGACAACCAACAATCTGCCAGAATATAAGCTGCTGAAATGAAATTTCTCCGACCAATAGCAGGGTATCAAAGAACAGACAAAAAACACAACACAGAAATAAAACTAAAAGTAGAGGACTTAAACACAACAATAGTGAAATATAAAACAAACTGGAAAGAACACTTAGCAAGGATGACTGAGAATAGAATACCAAAAGCAGCATACAACTATTCACACGAGGAAGAAGAAGAAGTTTGGGAAGACCAAAAAAGATGGAAACAGCAGCAATTTGGAACCGGAACAGGCTAGTAAATAAGTCTAAACCGTGACGAAGAAGAAGAAGAAGGGTTATTTCCTTAATTTATCCTGAATGAAGTTATATAACTAACTACCTCATTGGCACTATCGAATTCGTTACTTCATGACCGCGCGGACATAAGCTCTCCATACATATCTATTCTGAGCTAATGATTTCCAACTATCCCCTCTATAATATATTTACCTCAAATCATGGTTAATGTTATTCTCCCACCTCATTTTTGGTCCATTAACTGGACTTTTTCCCTCTGGTTTTCCTACAAGAAGCTTCCATGCATTTTTTCATTCCCCATTCGTGCCACATGTCCTGCCCATCGCAGTCTATGCGATTTAATTATTCTTATTATATCTGGTTTCCTATAAAGATGATGTAGCTCACTGTTATTGCAGTATTTCCATTCGCTTGTCAATTCATCTCTCTTCAGTAAAAAAATGTTTCTAAGAACTTTATTCTCAATTTATCGTTATCTTTTCTCCTTTCTTAAAGTAACAGTCCACGTTTTGCATCCATATAATATGACTGGGAGGATGACAATTTTATATATTTTCAGTTTAATGTTTTTTTGAAGAACTGGGAAGAAAATAATCCCTATAATACATAAATAGAAATTTCCAGAATTGAGCCAATGTTTAATTTCTTCGTGCAACTCATGAATTTTAAAAGTATCATCTCATTCCTATTTGTAATTATTGTTCCTCCTCCTCCTCATCACCATGATCATAATAATCATCATCTTCATGGTTCTAGAGCCCCTTGCAGGCCTTGACCGCCCCTACAATGCGCCTCCATTCGTCTCTATTCTCCGCCTTCCTTCTCCATCCTCGTACACCCAGTAGTCCCAGGTCGTGTTCAATGCTGTCCAGCCATATACTATTAGGACGTCCAACTCTTCGGTTTCCATTTATAGTTGTAATTATTATTCATAGGTATTTTAATTCAGTCACTTCTTCAAAATTTCCCTTATTTGTCATTAACTGTCAAAATCCATTATACAATGTATTTATCATATATGTGTGAACATATATTTAGTTTTTTGAATTCTTTTAGTCTCAACTTCTTATTAGTTTACTTAAGATTAAGCTAGAAAATTATGTTAAATAATTAGGCCATCATCTCTCAAAACCTCTCAAATTTTGTGGGTACATATAATTTCCAGCCAGTACATTGAATGAATGCGATGTTTTAAATATAGAACATGATAGATGGAAATATGACCGTCACTTTTCTTAATCCTTGAACTATTGTGATGACTTCGTTCATTGTAATCGCTAATCAAATATAATTACATTTGAACAAATACTTTTTTATGTGCTGGTATAAAACAACAATGGTATACTTCGAATTGTGCTACACTTCTCACATCCCAAGGTCCTGACTTCACTGAAGTAACTGTCTGGTATTGTGACACAAAGCTGAAAACACGAATGCCCTAAAATTAAGTTTTCTTTATTCTTTACATTTGGGTCAGTGTCATTTCTTTTGTTATTTGCAATTGAATTACTATTGTATTCCCTTATTTATTTCAGTAAAGGAGTAATTTTTATTACCATTATCATATTTTCAACTCGTTATGACCTCATACCATATTTTTAACGCATTTAACACGTAGAAAGGAGGAATACAAACCGGTCATACGTTTATTCCTTAAACATTAGAATATCGGCACCTTCTATTATTAGGATGGGTGGCCGTAATACGTATATTTATTTTTATTGGTAAAGACTTCCAGCCCCAGCTTCTTAACTAATTCTCTCAGTGGCACTATCAAACCCAGAGACACATGGCCGCGCAAACATAAGGTCTCCATACATCCCTACCTGAGTTAATGTTTTCCAATCATCCCCTGTATAATTTACTTCCTTCAAATCATGGTTATTGTTATTCTCCCACCTCTACCAACTGAGTGTTTCCCTCAGGTGTTCCTATAAGAAGCTTCCATGCACCTCTTTCTTTCTCCATTCGTGCCACATGTCCTGCCCATCGCAGTCTAAGAGACTTAACTGTTCTTATTATATCTGGCTTACTATAAAAACCATGTAGCTCACTGTTATGTAATATTCTCCATTCACCTGTCTGTTCATCTATCTTTGGTCCAAAATTTTTTCTAAGAACTCTATTCTCAATTACTCGTAATCTCCTTTCCTCCCTTAGAGTAAGAGTCCATGTTTGGCATCCATATAATATAACTGGTAGAATAACATTTTTTTATATTTTCAGTCTAACGTTTTTTGAAAGGAGTTTAGACGATAAAAGTCCCTGTAAATGTATAATAGCATGCGATTCTTGAATTAAGCCTATTTAAAAAAAAAATTCTTTCTGCACCTCATTCCTTTTTGTAATTGAGTAGCTTAGAAACTAAGAGGTGTAAGTGCAAGTTTTTCAGTTGAAAAACAGGTTTAAAGTTGAAGTTGTATAGGAAAATCATAAGTAATTGAAAATAATAACAATCGTACTTCATCTAATCCTAACGCCCACACTTTGTCAGTAAATATAATTCTGCTTGAAGAATGTAATAATTACATTATTATTCACAAAACTGTTTTTTTTATCTACACCCCTTTGCTTCTAACCGCCTCGATTACACCGAGCAACAAAAAAGAAACCTTTTTTTTTATCTCAGAAAGAAAAATATGTATTAACTGATGATTCAATTAAGAGGGGAGAAGTTATATAGTATCCTGCTGGAGTTCGGAATTCCTAAAAAGTTAGTTAGGACTTATACAAATGTGTCTAATGGCACACAAGAGTAGGGTGCGTGTAGGCAAACAGTTTTCAGATCCTTTTGAAATCCAGAATGGGTTGAAGCAAGGAGATGCACTATCTCCTCTACTATTTAATTTTGTACTAGAGCATGCCATTAAATCTTTAGAGAATGAGGAAGGCTTACAACTGAATGGTATTAATAAAGCTGTTAGTTTATGCTGATGTTGTAGTATTGTTGGCCGATAGCGAGGAGATACTAAAGGACAATATGCACACACATTGAGTAACACTAAGAACTTAGGACTGGAAGTAAATATCAATAAAACTAAATATATGGTCACACGTAGAAATACATTATATAATGGAAAGGACAGCTAATGACAAATGAGGGAAATTTTGAGGAATTGGCTGAATTCAAATACCTAGGAACAATGATCACAAATAGGAATGAGATGCACAAAGAAATTAAACATAGGCTCAATTCTGGAAATGCGTGTTATTATGCATTGCAGAGACTCTTGATGTCCCAACTACTTTCAAAAAAACGTTAAGCTGAAAATATATAAAACTATTATTCTACCAGTTATATTATATGGGTGCGAAACATGGACTCTTACTTTAAGGGAGGAAATGAGATTACGAGTATTTGAGAATAAAGTTCTTAGGAAAATTGTTGGACCAAAGAGAGATGAACAGACAGGTGAATGGAGAAGACTACATAACAATGAACTACATGGTCTTTATAGGAAGCCAGATATAATAAGAACAGTTAAGTCTCGTAGAATGCGTTGGGCAGGCCATGTTGCACGTATGGGGAATGAAAGACTTGCATGGAAGCTTCTTGTAGGAAAGCCAGAGGGAAAACGCCCAATTGGTAGACCAAGAATGAGGTGGGAGAATAACGTTAACTATGATTTGAGGGAAGTAGATTATACAGGGAATGATTGGAAAACATTAGCTCAGGATAGGGATGTATGGAGTGCTTATGTCCGCGCGGCCATGAACCTACGGATTCGATAGTGCCAGTGAGTGAGTGTGTGAGATAGTATTTTTTCTGCTGAATTCATATATGATATCGGTTTTTCTCCATCCCGCAAAGTTTCCGAGAGACAGGAATTTATAATTTCAAACATTTTAACGTTTTCTACATTCGTAACTACACAATATTCGAACATTCGGACTTCCCTAGAAAGTAAGGAATGACGATTTTCTGCTATATTTCGCCTGTGGAGCATCCCTCTTGATGGTCCCACAATAATCGGCCAGTATATTAGGATTCCACTTGCCTTGATATCTTTTTTCCATAGCTGAAACCATTTGAGTTAGCTCATTTGGTTTTATTTGACAATGGACAAATGGACGAAAAAACGTTTTTTAAAAAAATAATTATTTAAATCCATTAATAGAAATTGAAATAAAAAATGTGGGTGATGGAGAAATTCCGAATACATATTTGAAAACACAATAAAAAACTGCATTAAGTACAACTATTGGTACTCACGAGACAAAAATCATGCCAGTGTTATTGTTCCTAGGCTTTTGAAATCTTGCTAGATATTAAAAAAAAAAAATTCTCGGTGTTATTTAACAGACCGTATGCTTGGCTTTTAGTAATTTATTGCACTACATTATTAGGATATAGACCTATCAAATACTTCTTCTTCTTCTTCTTGTAAGCCCATCTTTTCCCTTAACAGAGATTTAGGCGCTCTCCCCCTACAGGGAAGATTTTGAAGGATATTAATTTAGTTACACTTGTTTCGTATAGATGTCACTTTGAGGGGTCCGTGGTCAGCGTTCCGCCTCATACTGACATCTAGGTAAATTTTGCTTAAAGGTCTTTTCATTCAGGCTTAAGGATCTTTTACGAGCCTGAAAATCTTCCGACTCGGGGCCCACGGCTTAAAATTCCTCGCGGAGGACTTGCTCCTTGGATTTTTCCATCCTAAAAAAATCCATCGACCCCGGCGGGGTTTGAACCCGCGACCCTCGGGACCAGAAGCAAGGAACATAACCACTAGTCCACCGCGGCCGAACAAATACTTATTAATATAATCCATAATATATAGCGTGCTCTGGTACACAATTCAGTAATGGAGGAAATACATTTAAAATGAAGGCGTATGTTTTATATTTATATAAAACATAAACAAAACTGTTTATATATGAACATGTCTTAATTTGTTTAGTATTTCAACATGTGGTCTATTGCTGTAGAAGTTATTTTTATATATAAATGTCTTCATTTAATTTGCTGGTTGGTACGGTGCGGGCGTGGAGCAGATCACAGCAGGTGAGCTGAGATGGTTTCTCACGACTCTTTCCACGATGATGGTTATATCATTTTTCTACGTCTGACACATTCAAAATTTTCACACTTTTGTGACTTTACACTATTTATAAAAACATTAAACATCCATAGAGATTTGTGTAATTTTCATGAAAGTACAAGTAGTAGGCCTATTTAATTTCTAACAGCAACTTGTTCTGAGTGAAAACAAGCGGAAAATTTTTATATTCAAAGCGATATTTAACACCGCTCGAAGTTGTAACTTTACAAATCTATCTACAGTGGCCCGTTTACGGTAAAAATCCATATCTGAATGTCAGAGATAATATATATATATTATATAATTATATATTATATTTGGCTTGCTGTCTACCTGAAAGTACAGGTCGCTGCACCATACAACATAATACTTTGTACATAAAAGACTTAAATATCAATGTATGGTTTTTTTCGTCATTTTTTGACTCCATATCACTGAATTTCACATGCCAATTAATATTCTTCCTTCGCTAATTACTTCTTCAATTTTACTATAACTTTTCCCATCAGAGTCTAAAATTGCTCCAACAGATTTGAATTTTTAAACTTTATTATATTTCCACAATTATTATTATTATTAATTTATTTGTTTGTTTATTTATACAAATGCAGGGAATTAACAGAAGTCATTGTCCAAAATTATGGAGTAAACAAATAACATAACAATTATAAAACATCATAACAATAACAAAAAAAGTTGGGCTCTGTCTTCTCAGTATCTATTCTTCAGCGTAGCAGAGTGTAGTAGGAGGTTTCTGTCCATGTTAGTGATCGTGGAGCACAGTGAACAATGAGGACTTTTGTAAATTCCAATTCGATGAAGATGAGCTGCAAGACAATCATGTCCTGTGTTTAGCCGAAAATATGCTACAGCTTCCATTCGAGGTGCATCTGGTGTAGCATCGGTAGTGTTTTTTTTTTAATTTTTTTTCTTGAATTCTTATCTGAAGATTGGTTGACGATGGGTTTTTTTCCGTTCGTTTGATAAAAAAAATGATTGCTGATTGATAAGATGTGATTGAATTAAGTTGCTGTAAATATATTGCTCCACGTTTTGCCAGCATATCGGCTACTTCATTTATTATTATTTTTATTATTATCATTATCATTATAAATATAATGAATGTAGAAAATTATACTGTACAAGAGATTGAAGAAATCCAACTAAGATGGTATGGAAATATAATGAGAAGGAGGGACACACAAACAAAGAAGTATTGAAATGGGTACCTCCTGGGAAAGGGAAACGTGATAGACCAAAGCCAACATGTATAAAGGGAATTCAAGACAACATGAAGAAGAGAAATATGACAGAAGCAGACACGCAAGACCGGGAAGTGTGGAAGAAAAAGAAGTATATTTTGGTTGAGGATACCTGTGTAAATAACAGAAACAATCCTGAAATAAATACAATTATTATTATTATTATTATTATTATTATTATTATTATTATTATTATTATTATTATTATTAGTATTATCATTATTATTATTATTATTATTATTATTATATATTATTATTATTATTATTAAGGTAGGACTACAATGTATATATATAATTTTACCCCTAGTGCAGTATAAATGCATTTTTATTATAGTAATTTTTATGGTTTAACCCGAGGGTATATACATGCAGAAGTATAAGTCAGATTCCTGCCACAGTGTTAGACTCTGTGTTGTATTTCATTCCTGTTTCTTGCGGCATGAGTTGCTTATACACAACAAAGATTTCCATCAGACCTGTAAGGTGTGACTTGCACGCAGAAAATGGCTCTTAAAACATATCCAGCTGAAAAGAGCATCGACTTACCGGTTAGGTGTGCATTAAGATGTCCATAGCAATTGCTCTTAAAGAGATTTATGTTAAATTTTATCATAAAGCTCAACATTAAAATGCAGTGAAAAATACAAAACAGCAAATGCATCAATGTGTTTGTGAAAAACTGCATTACCCATTCAGGATTGCACTTTGAATCTGAGTGCATATGTACTCAATTCTGTAGCATAGGGAATGTACTTTGAACTTAAATGACTTATAAAATTAATTTTGTTCCTCTTTTCTACATGAATTAAGCAGTGATTCGTCAGTACCGGTCTCAAAATCTTCGTTGCATCTTTTTCCTGCTCTGTCTCTTGACTTTATCCCTCAAGTACGTTCATCTTGGAGACATGGATGGTCTCGTAGCGGGAGTTTCTTGACCACGCAGATTTTTACTTACGCTTATTTCCCTACAGATATGAGTGAGTGACATATGGTCTGAATATCGGCTTAATGAAACATTTAGTAGGCAACTAAGGTACTACTTAGGCGACATGTCGTAGCTTAGTGGTTAAGGCATTGCGCTAGAAGCCGGAATGTCGAGGGTTCGAGTCCCGGTGGAGTCAGGATTTTTAAATTGACCCGAACCTCCTGACGGTACTCTGGCCCCGAGGTTGACGCAGCCTCTAACGGAAATGAGTACCAGGCGCTTGTTCTGTGGGTAAATACGGCCGTCATGCAGGGCTGACAACCCGGCTGAGATCAAGTGCCGATTGTCCAGAAAAAGTGGGGAGCCTTAACTTCCTACTACCCTAAGGGCATCCTGAGGCCTGTAAAGGTATTACTTGGATGGAGAAGATCGGTTAAATTACATAATTTTGGTATTCAATTAAAATATATACAGTTCCTCGGCACTTAATATAATAAATATAATACATAAAGACATACCTAATTAGGTATAGAGGAGCAAATAGAACTGATCCTAGTATAATTGACAGTCTTTAGGCATGAGGCCGATGATTGCTTCATGGCGCGACAGGCCTAGAAGGCCCTTGGCCTTGCAGTCGGCTGCTGACCTTAAATCCACATGTACTCATCACAGAGTTAGACGATCATCCAGCCAGTGTAGGAGTAACATGTGGTCAACATATCTGGTCCCCAAGCCATTATAGCTGGTTTTCTCAACCTGCAGCCGCTACTTATTGTAGCTACCCAAATTCTTCACGATGCCGGTCCCATAATTGCCGAAATTCCACGAGAAAATTTCTTCCACCATGGAGACTCGAACCAGTGCAAGTCCCATAGCTCTGCGGAAAAGCATCCTACCTTAACCACTCGGCTAAGGCGCGGGACTAATATCTGTACAATTTTATTTATTTATATACAGAATTTTAATGTTTACACATCTTTCTGTGCCTAAAGTTTTATTTTTCTTCTCCACTCGTCTTTCTCCATCCAATCCATGTATTCCAGTCATCTCGGTCTCATTCCAGTTCTTATTTCCTGCATCCATGAGTTTCGAGATCTTCCTCTCCTCCTTCGTCCAGGTGGACACCATTCCAATATTTTCCTGGGTAATCTTTCTTCTTGCATTCGTCGTACGTGCCCATACCAATTTAATTGCTTATACCGTACATAATCTACTATTGAATAACCAATATTCATTTTTTCTCTTATGACAGTATCTATACAATACAAACATATTAAATTCGTACATGCTTCAATAGCAGTGCAAATATTAAAATTCTGGGGTTAATGGACGTAGTCTTTGTCCCCTTGCCAGCTTCTCCACAGAAACTTTCAGGCAGCACAGTAGCCGTACACCAACTGGTTATATTTTGCACAGAGGCACTAATTTAGGCTTCAGCTTCTTTTACGAGCCCGAAATATTCGGACTCGGGACCCATAGCTTAAAGTTCCGCTCGGAGATCTTGTCGCTTGGGTTTTTCCATCCTAAAAATCCGTCTATCCCAAACGAATGAAGAGAGCATGTGGATGGTCTAGGACTGATTTTGAGTAGAGACCAGACCATGAGAGGAAAGGTCAAGAAGCAGACAAAGGAGAAAGTGTACATTTAAAATTGGAGATGCAATTAATTATATAAAATTTAAATGAAAGAGGGGACCACGATATTCACTCACACATTCGTACTAAAAATATCGAATACGATAATGATGATATTGATAACCCGGGCCCAACCCGAAAATGGCGGTATGGGTCATGGGAGTAGAATCTGGTGTGTCGGATTTAAAAGACGATCTGCAACTTTCCTAACACCATAAGTAAACGTTTATTCTATTCATCTCCTCAATACTGTGGTAGCGTAATATATATTTTAGGTTGTGATGCTCGGGCAGTCTGATCCCTTTCCAATCTGAATAAAGAACTAAAGAACTGAGTGTTTAGAAATTTCTAGATGACGCTTGAGCGCCATTTTCTCATAAAATCTTATAAAGTAGAGAATATTATTCTTCTAGAGAAAGCTATCCACATCTCTGATGACTGATAACTTGCTATTACACAAACTTGACCACATTTTCAAGTGAATAATGCTTGAAAATGAAGAACAATTTGGCGTAATGACTTCTGTAAAGCCACAAGTGTCTGCAATTTTTCATTTACACGATTTTTTGTTACATTTATTCTTTACCATAACTGTAGTCAAGCTGTGTTAAGTTTTAACAATTTATATGGTCATTTCTAGTTTTTTTATCTTTTGATAATAGCGTCTTCATGAGCTATTAGCGTAATTTTTGGGGTAGAACACATTAATATTATCCAGCTTTGAACTTTGATGCTACCTGTTTCCCTTGTCCTAGATAAATTGTTTGAAAAGAATATAAACCGCAAGTTTGGCGACGGACATAATGGTCTATACACGTTGATAAATATCAACTAGTTGTTGGCCTATTAACATTAATTTTAGCGAAATTGTTTTGTGAAATTCTGTTCAAGGAACAAAACAAGGCTAAAACTGTACGAAAATAGGATGCTAATAGCCTATTAATATTCGGTGCAATAAGATGGAAATGTTTAATAGAGAAAATTTCACAATGAGGACCTCCATAATTTGTAGGCCTATTGTTTCCTTAATTTTGTCATGGCAATTAAAGCAGGAAATGGTTGTGGACTTGTGAAGTAGATTGCATGCTTTAATTTTTTATTGGGAAATATATGGAGAAAAGGCCATTAGGATTGCCTTAAGTGTAAGTGAAAGGATACTATTTTTTAGGAAACTAGATAACCAAACAATTAACTGATTACACTGAACGACAAAAAAGAAACTTTTTTTTTGTCTCAGAAAGAATAATATGTGATTCTGATAATATTTTTTCTCCTGAATTCAAATATGACATTGGGTTTTCTCCATCACGCAAGGTTTCCGAGAGACAGGTTTTTTATAATCTCAAACACTTTAATATTTTCTACATTCATAACTACACAATATTAGAACATTCGAACTCACCTAGAAAGTAAGAAATGACGATTTTCTGCTATATTTCGCCAGTGGAGCATCATTCTTGATGGTGCAACAATAATCGGCCAGCATATTAGGATTCCATTTGCCTTGATATCTCTTTTCCACAGCTGAAATATCCTGATGAAAGTGTTCCCCGTGCTCATCGCTCACTGCGCCATGATAATAAATGGACGAAAAAACGTTTATTAAGAAAATAATTATTTAAATCCATTAGTTGAAATAAAAAACTGTGGGTGATGGAGAAATTCCGAATACATATTTGAAAACAAGATAAAAAACTGCATTAAGTACAACTATTGGTACTCACGAGACAAACATCATGTTGACCAGTGTTATAGGGACCAATGGAGAGCTTTGCATCTAAGGGCTCCATAACCCGTGGAATTAGTTTCATTTATATATTTTACTGCAATTTTCAAATCAATAATTTTAAATAAAATTCTAGAGTGATATCTACCATCTTGATTATTTTAATATATATATATATATATATATATATATATATATATAGAATTATCATTATCGGTTATATAGGCCTATATTGTTGCTGTTTGTATTATTTTATTTAAGAAAAGTTATAAAATTTGTTTGTTGTAGTTCCAGATATTTTCATTATCCTTGTAAAGTTTTATTTTTAAGGGGGTAGAATTTAAGTTGGAATATATCTATTTAACATCTGAGAATGAAATAAATCGGAACATTTGCTCATAGATTAATTTTTTAGGCCCTGAGGTTATTTTATCTTCCATAGAACTACAACATGGAACCCACGTCTTTACTTACCTTCCGAAGAATAATATTCATATTGAGGAAATTTACGCCCTGAAAACTCAGTTATATTGTTAATTTAACTATAGTTAATTCACTATTGTTAAAATGTAGGCCTATACAATTTAACCCTGATGAAGTGGAAAATAAATTGAATTTTTAAACCTACCTCAGTGAACCAGTCGTTCTCAACTATATTAATATTGTGATGAGATGTAGTGGCGCATGCAGGCGAAATTTCCAGATCTACTTTACTTGAAGTTTCTCGACGTTTTCTAAAGTTGGGTGAGCCGTTGTTAACCTTCTGAATGCGTTTGGGATGAAGTTTCTGGAGAGGTGGGTAGCTGCGGCCCGCAGGGAGCCTTTCAGGAAACGTCTAGATGGAGCTTCCCAGGTCGATTCCTAGCGAATCTGGAGAGGTATTGGTGATGAGCCATACTGAGATTTTCGGGGTTTTGTCGGTATTTTCCCTTTTCCGAATTTCATCCCTGTACTCTACAATCTCTTTCATGCCATTTAATTTCTCCATCCATTATTTTTATATTCCCTTTATCTTATATCATGTTATGCAAAAATAGTTTGATTTGGCGAATCATCTAATAATAGGCTATATAAAAATGAATGCTTGTTTGTTCGTACTTTATGCGCGGTTATACTGTTGATCCGATTGTGATGGGGCTTCTTGGGAAATGTTCAGCAGATTCTCGGAATGAACTTAGGCTTAAGAGAGTTGTGATACTCAACTCCTACACCCTTAAAAATCGCCCTTTGTGGCGGAAAACGTGAAAAAAATAGCTCTTTTGACGCTTATATGGCTTACGCTGCCTAAACCATAACAAATACACAAAATTAATGTACACAAAATTGAATATCTCAAAAAGCTCTATACAAACGTCCGCGACAGCATATGTTTATCTCTTACGGATAACTCACAATAACATTTTTTTTTGTCTTTCATTGATGCCAAGATGATCGAGACAAGTACCTACGTAGATTCCTGTGCAAGTATAGCAGCACATGGCGGGTTTCTTTTACGGATAACTCACAATAACGAATTTTGTCTTTTAGATCATTTATGCCAAGAAGATCGAGATAAGGGCAACATCGGGTAATCAGCAAGGGGAATCTTAAAATAATTACGATACGCATTTGTAATTATTTTCCTTTTACTTATTCAACTAATCATAAGAAGTACATTAATTTTTGTCTTTCAGCTCATTTATACCAAACATAAAAGCACATTCATATTCGTGTATTTAGGCGTAGCAGCGCATGCCGGGAATTAGCTAGTTGGTATATAAAATATATGGTAGTGGGGATCTAATTGGGAGCACGCCAATGTACGTCCTCATAACTCCGAGCCAGAGGTGCCAGACTAGAGACAGCACACTCATCCAAGTTTCTTATTCATTTTTTGTCATCTTTGTGGTTCCTTCTCATGTCCATGAACCGAAACCAAAAACATGGTGGTATGGATCATGAGTGCGTGATGCACGCTGGGCTAGAAGGTATGTTCCCGAGGATCCCAGATTCAAAACCCGGCCGTGGTCGATGGATTTGAAGCATGCAAGGAATGTGTCCTCCGAGAGGGACTTTAAGTCGTGCGCCCAAGATGTTCATGCTTGTAAAAGAAATTCAATTATGAAAAAGAGGGCAAAATTTACCAATATTCTTACATCCCAGTTATACCTTAGTTGCCTACTAGATGTATCATTGAGTCGGTATGCTGACCACATGACATATGTATGAAAATATGTGTAACTAAATTAGTTTGGCCAGTAAACTCCAAACCAAGGAGCTAAGATTATTGTTTAGTTGTTCTTCGGGGCTAAATGCCCTTTTCCAGTTTTTTTTAAACTCGACGTCCTCAGGAGATTCTGCGTGTTCTTTGTAAACTTCTCAACTGTCGGCTACAGAGTGACAGTTGAGGAGTTCACAGAGAGAGAACGCATAATCCCCTGAGGATGTCTTCCGCAGTATTAGACGAAACGTCGAGTTTCAACAAAACTGAACCATGGTCGATTCGCAAGGAAGGCCAAGTAAACAAGAATCAAGCCACCGGCCGTGAAAGCCTAAAATTTTACGTAAGGAGCTAGGTTAGATGCATAGTGCCGTGAAGCCGAAGAAAGATAATTAAAAGGTCAGGAGTACACTACTTTGTGTCGAACCAGGAAGAAAACTCATAACAGACTACATAATAACGTAGAGTAGGCTTTCATCCCACTCATTACGTCCATCCATATCCATAGTAATTCTGCCCGAAAGCAGGTCCTTCACTGCAATCATAGCGTTTTCATGCTATGCTTGCAGCTTTACTAGGGAATTGTAGGTGTGGTAGCTTCCCGTTGCTTTCCACACCGGTGAAGGATGATGATGATAACGATAAGGATGATGATGATGGCCATATGATTTCGGGGACCGTTTGGGCCTTAAAGTTTTCCTGACATTTGTCTTACAGGTGAGGAAAACCCCGATAAAAACCTCACCCAGAAAAACTGCCCCGACCGGGGATCGAACCTGGGTCCGCTGCGTGACAAGGCAGCACGCTACCTCGAGACCACAGCGGTGGACGACTCATTACGTAATGGTCTGAATTGCAATAGATATTTCGGGTCACAATGCTAGGACAGATTGGCTTTCCCAGTTTAACCCTTAAATTGGCAAAACAGACTAGACTAGACTTAAAAGTTGGAAGAGCAGGACGACATTTTATGTACCCATACACGTTCTCCCACGACTAGCCGAACGTGCACTGAGTTTGACCCGGGTGCACACTCGGCAGCCGAGCGAATTAACGTGCAGGGCCCGTGGCCTGTCCCTTCCGGCTGTTTTAGGGACTTAACATGCCCTCTTCAGTCCATTTGTATATTTATCGTTTCCTGCCGCCGGTCGCAACTAGCCGTAGATCAGGAGAAAAAGATCCAGAAGTCGGACATTAACAAGCCTTGAAATCCTGGTCTGAATTGATGTTGTAAATTGATCTAAGTTGATGTCCTGGGTTGCCGCCAATCCCCGAAGGGACAAGATCGGGAGGACTGCTGGCCAAACCAGAAACGGCTCATTTCAGGTTAAGCTGATCTATTGCGGCATTTTGAATTTTGGAGATATTTTAGAAAGTCATAATTTACTGGTGGACTCTAAGGGTTGACTCCGACATTTGTCTTAGCGCTAAGGGAAACCACCAAAAACCTTAGCAGAGTGGCTGGAATTTAGTGAGATATAATAGAAATCTTTCTTCTTCTTCTTCTTCTTCGTCTTCATCTATGCATGAAAGCTGGCAGCTTGTTGAGTGTTCATCCACTACAGGTCGGGGGTATTGTGACGTCCTTCCATCGTAGTTGTGGTCGTCGTAAAGGCCTTTTCTGCTGAGGTGTCCAGTCACGCACTTTCTTCACTAATCTATTGTTCTCCATTCGATCTATGTGATCGTTCCAATTTAGTCTTCTGTCATTTATCCAAAGGTTTATAAGTTCAATTTCACATTCTTCTCTAATAACAGAGCTGTGAATTTTCTCTTTCAGCGATTTTCTTACGATTTTCCTTAAAACTTTGATTTCGGTTGTTTCATTGCTTTGTTTTTTTTTTGAGTTTCTGTTCGGCATTCACAACCATATGTTAGAACTGGTCTTATGACAGATTTGTATATTCTTACTTTTGTATCTACTCTTAAATTTCATCTGTTATTCTGTTGCTGCTATTAATTTCTATTCCTAAATAATAACAATACTTACTCACTGGCACTATCGAACCCGTAGGTTCATTTAGAAAAAATAAATTAAAGAAAAACAAATTTCTTATGTCTGTTATTTAAATGTGGCAGACCCCAGTGAAAACAGAATCTTCCATAACTCTTATTATTAGGTATATTTTATAATTAGACACACATTTAAATGTTTTATTTTTATTCGTTTTCTTCTGATTTATTTACAATATTTAATTAATTAATTAAACCAACTGATTTTTCATATTACACACATTTTGAATTTAAGGGTTAAATAGCAATAAAATTATATTTAAGAAAAAAATCCGAGTTTACAGTTCCCTGACATCTTTCTAGTTTTGACCTTGAAGTATAGGCAATCTGTGTAAAGTGTTCACGCGTATATGTACATTTATTTTGATTCTTATAAAAGCTTTTTAAAATAAGTTCTTCAACAAAGAAGTGTTTTTATACAGATTGTTATAAATAAAGAGAACAAAGAATAGTATAATTTACATGGTTGGTTTTAGAAATACTGTGGAGATAAAGAGTAATTTGCTTTGGAGTATAGGAGGAAGAGATAAGTTCGTGTTAATTTGCGCTGTTTAGTTTATGTTTATTGCAGTAAAAGCATCATCTCTTTGTTTCTTCCGTATTCTTGTATTGCATTTATAACATGTTTCAAAGCATCCGAGTTCAAAATGCCGACCCCGATATGAAATTCCAGATTCTTACACAGGTTTGAATTCGTGCTTTCACAGATAAGAAAGGAAGGTATCACAATTAACTCGTGAAATTGTTTTGCTGTTAATATTTGTTTAATATATAAATTAACCCTTACATCTACTTAGAAATTTCAGATCAGGAATCCTGTACAACTTTTCTCTATAAATATATTTAAAAAAGTTATTCTTCTATTTCTGTTATATTGATGCGAAACATGGACTCTTTACTTCAAGGGAGAAGAAAAAATTACGATTATTTGATAATAAAGATTATACAAATCATTTATAGTGTATTGACAACTCTGCTTTTTGCCGACGATCAAGTAATAATTACAGTATCAGAAAATGCTTTACAACAATTCCTTTATACTTTAAATAATATCTCTCTAAAATACAATTTGAGAATATCTACATCTAAAACAAAAATATTAGCTCTGAAAGGAAAATGTGCAATAAAAACAAAAATAGTGATAATGTAATTATAGACCAAGTTCAGAATTTTAATTATTTGGGATGTCATTTAGGTAATGACAGAAATTTAGATAAACACACTAAAATACGATTCAATTATCTATGTGGCACAATTAAACGTACTTTATTGCATAAAACTAGAAAAGAAACTATTTTAAAATTTTACAAAGTATTGGCAGTTCCATCTCTTATCTATGGATGTGAAACCTGGACATTAACAAAGGCAGATAGTAAACAAATAGAGGCTGCAGAAATGAAGATGTTGAGAGTAATAGCAGGATACCAAAGGACCGATAAAAAGGAAAACGAAGATATAAGGATAGAACTTAATATATTTAATCTCTGTGAAAGAATAAAATACTATCAACATGCTTACCTTCAGCACGTATTACGAATGAATGAACAGCGCATACCAAGAAGAATGTATAATTATAAACCAAAAGGGAGAAGATTGTTGAGAAGACCATTGAAGAGATGGAAGGACCAATTCGACCTATAATGAGATCGGAACAGGCTATTGGACTTAATCCTTGTTGTTGATGATGATGACGAATCATTTTAGAGTAAAGAGATTCGAATATATATGTGACTGGAGAAGACTTGCATAACAGTGAGCTGCATGATCTTTATCGGAAACCAGATGTAATAAGAACAGATAGTCTCGTAGACTGGGATGGGCAGGATAGCTGTGGCACGAAGATGGAATTGAATGAGTGGCATGGCAACTCTTTGTAGGAAAACTAGAGGGAAAGGGTCTAATAGATAGGACAAGAATGAGCTGGGAGAATAACATTATCCGTGATTTGAAGAAGGTAAATTATGCAGACCATGATTGGAAAATATTAGCTCAAATTAATAATAATTTTATTGCAGCCAAATAGCCAGGATGAAAATAGAATACATTTTAAATTTACATATTTGCATATTCACACACTGTTTTTGTTCTTTTTGTGCATACTCAATGTGATATTGGTCACACGATTTTTCGCATAGCGTACATTGACAGTCTTTATTTGCTTCATGAAATTTTGTGTTGTTGCATATCAGGTGGTGGAATCCATGGACTGCCAACCTAGTGATGACGTGTCTCATTTCGAAATTTTCTTTTGTCCACGCACGGTCCACCATTGCCCCGGTGCTGTAGAATTCTGGATGTATTTCTTCTCTTTTTCTGTTCAATGTTGCTAGCAGCTGCTCAGATGCGCTGGTGCTGGGTAAGAGTATGCTTGTTCTGAGGTCGTCGATGAGGAAAGTTTCCTTCGCCAGTAGGTATGCGAGTCTTGAATGTGTTACTTTTGACACTCCTAATACTGCCTTTATATATCTCGCTTTCACCCTTTCTAGAGAGGAAAGATTCTTCATTGTTAAATGTGTCCATATGAGTTCTATGCTGTATGTCAGTATTGGTAGAATTTTTGCTCTAAATAACAGCATTGCCGTCTCTAAGGTGAGGGATCTAATGTTTCTTATTTCATGCATTGCCATTATTGCCTGGGTTGTCTTTTCTGTGATATGTTTTGTGAAGCATTTCGCGCTTGTTTGTAGCGTGATGCCTAGCTATTTGAAGTCTGGTATTATTTTCAGTTTAGTTTCCCTTATGTATATCTCTTCATTTATGGCGGCTCTTCCTCCGTTTCTGAAGATCATTGTGTCCGTTTTTGATATATTAATGTCCAGCTTGTTCTTTGAGCACCATTTTTTTTCAAATTAGAGATGTGTGTTTATTTCATGTCTGCACGGCAATGAACCTACGTGTTAGATAGTGCACATTTCCAAAGTTCGTTTTTTTTCTTAGTTTAACATATCTCTTTGTACGAGTAATTCTTTTTACTGGCTAACTACATCCAGGCTTCGAGTAGTAGATAGGAAGCCTTCGAACTATGTTATCACGTTCGGGTCCATTTGCATACTTCTCGATTGTTGCTGGTGCTCCAGTGGTGTGTAAGTTAGGAAGAGGTGGAACAGGAGGAGGTCCAGCTTCTGGAGCTATCTTACCGGGGATATCATTGTAATAATTACACTGAGCAACAAAAAATAAACTTTTTTTTTGTCTCAGAAAGAAAAATATGTGATTCTGATAGTATGTTTTTTCTCCTGAATTCAAATATGATATCGGTTTTTCTCCATCACGCAAGGTTTCCGAGAGACAGGAATTTACAATTTCAAACACTTTAATATTTTCTACATTCGTAACTACACAATATTGGAACATTCGGACTCACGTAGAAAGTAAGAAATGACGATTTTTTGCTCTATTTCGCCTGTGGGGCATCCCTCTTGATGCTCCAACAATAATCGGCCAGCATATTAGGATTCCATTTGCCTTGATATATCTTTTCCATAGCTGAAACCATATGAGTTAGCTCATTTGTTTTTATTTTACAATGGACAAATACGTTTATTAAAATATAGGCCTAATTATTTAAATTCATTAATTGAAATTGAAATAAAAAAAACTGTGGGTGATGGAGAAATTCCGAATGCATATTTGAAAACACGATAAAAACAGCATCAAGTCCAACTATTGGTATTCAAGAGACAAAAAGCATGTTGATCAGTGTTACCTATTTGGCCTAAAATGTGCTATTGGTATTTGAAGGCATAGTGAGGAACTCACCGATCTGTCCGATATTTGATACGACATCCTGTGCAAGGCCTCTTCCACACACAAATACATAACCATGGCTTCTTTAGGAAAGGTAAATAAAACCTTTCAGATGTGGTCAAGAATTTTAAACTAGCCTAAACCTGTTGGCGGCAGCATGGTTCTGGTATCGTTTGACCTGATAAATGAATGACAGATATTTGTTATGGGGTAAAGTTGACCGTCGCGTAGGGCTAACAATCCAGCTGACATCTTGTGCCGATTGTCTAGAGAGATGAGAGCTTTAACCTCTTACTACTCCAAGGGCCTTATGAAGTATGTGGATGAATCACTTTACTTCGTATTCTTACAGACTAAATAACTTGTTTCAAGATCTTAAAAATAATTTTCTATATACAATGGCGACACAGCCTAATGTCGGGCCTTAGCCTGTCCTTTGTTTGTAGTTATTAGACCAAGTTAATTTAGTTACGCTTATTTCCCTAAATATGTCATGAATGGTATACGGTCAGCATAGCGATTTAATGAGACGTGTAGTTGCGTTTGTTTATGCTGATGATGTAGTATTATTGGCCGATAGTGAGGAGATACTAAAGGGCAACACGCACACACTATTGAGTAACACTAAGAAATTGGGACTGGACGTAAATATCAATAAAACTAAATATTTGGTCACACGTAGAAATACTTTATATAATGGAAATAGACAATTCATGACAAATGGTGGAAATTTTGAGGAAGTGGCTGAATTCAAATACCTAGGAACAATAATCACAAATAGGAATTAGAAGCACAAAAAATTAAACATAGGCTCAATTCTGGAAATGCGTGCTATTATGCATTGCAGAGACTCTTGATGTCCCAACTCCTTTCAAAAAACGTTAAACTGAAAATATAAAAAAACATTATTCTACCAGTTATATTATATGGGTGCGAAACATGGACTGTTACTTTAAGGGAGGAAAGGAGATTACGAGTATTTGAGAATAAAGTTCTTATGAAAATTTATGGACCAAAGAGAGATGAACAGACAGGTGAATGGAGAAGACTACTTAACAATGAACTACATGGTCTTTATAGGAAGCCAGATATAATAAGAATAGTTAAGTCTCGTAGACTGCGATGGGCAGGACATGTGGCACGTATGGGGAATGAAAAACATTCATGGAAGCTTATTGTAGGAAAACCAGAGGGAAAAGGCCCAGTTGGTATGGTAGACCAAGAATGAGGCGGGAGAATAACATTAACTATGATTTGAAGAAAGTAGATTATACAGGGAATGGTTGAAAGGCATTAGCTCAGGATAGGGATGTATGGAGAATTTATATCCGCGCGGCCATAAACCTGCGGGTTAGATAGTGTCAGTGAGTAAGTAAGTAAGTAAGTAGGCAACTAACATATTATTGGGATGAATAAAATTGGTAAATTTTCCTTAGATGCCTCTTTATTCATCGTTAAGGATCTTTTAAGAGTCACGGCTTAAAATTCCTCCCGGAGGACACGATCCTTCGATTTTTCCATCCTAAATAATCTATCTACCCCTGCCGGGTTTTAACCCTCGATCCTCGGAATCAGAGGTAAAGAACATAATCACTAGTCCACAACATCGCCAAAAAAAAAAAAATCCATCGACCCTGGCCAGTCTGAATCCAAGAACTTTTAAACCATAATTCTTGCACGTTTTTTGTTTACCAAGATAATTGAATTTTCCCAAAAGTTTATAATATGGGAACCTACATTTAAACGTACGAAATTTAGTGTTTGGATTAATGTTATGAATTTAAATTCCACTTTCAAATGTCACTACATAAAACCAAAAATTATGGAAGGTTCGTGTTTTTTGTATAAAACATTTGTTTGATTTGCATTAAGATCCTTAAAAAGTTGGCCATAAAATCTTTGGATTAATTTTAGTGCTTGAAACTGTAGTTTCAAACTATCTAATATCCATCCAAAGTAATTTTGCCCGAGGGCAGGTCTTTCACTGCAATCATAACATTTTCATGCTATGTTTTCAGCTTTACTAGGGAATTACAGGTGTGGTAGCTTCCTTTTGCTTTCCACACCGGTGAAGGATGATGATGATAATGATAAGGAAGATGATGATGGCCGGTTGATTTTCGGGGACCGTTGGTCCATAAGTTTCCTGACATTTGTCTTTCAGGCGAGGAAAAACCCCGAAAAAAACCTCACCCAGGAAGACTGTCCCGATCGGGAATCGAACCTCGGCCCGCTGCGTGACAAGGCTGCGTGACCACAGCGGTGGACTCTATCTAATATAAAACCAATTAAATTCGGAAGATTCATATTTTATTTGTAAAAATATTGATTTGGTTTTAATTTCCTTACATAAAGGAAATGAAAAAGAGTGCATTAATTTTAGGGCTTGAAATTCTATTCTCAATATTCATGAAGAAAAAGCAACATGTATATTTAAGATCCATACTTTGTATCGAGTTCTTGCTTTCTTTCATCATGAAATGAACAATGTTAAATTACAGGTTAAGATCTTTAAGAAATAAATATGTCTGACTTTTTCTTTACTTAAGATGAAGATCGTGATGTATTTTTAAACTTCTGTGAATTGTTTACAAGTATGAACAATATTTAAGATTAATTTAGTTCCTGTTCTTGAAAAAAAAAACATGGCGAATTGATTACATTGTAGTAAAATATAATGTCAACTCAGACACCAAGGATATTTAAGAAATGTTGTAATGTATTTTACTTTTTTTCAATAATATTTTAGCTATGAGTGTATTAAGGCTTAGACTGTTTAAATGTTTATTTCTATTTATTATAGTTTTGTTAATAATTATTAACATGGCGTTTATCACTAATAACAGCTATTGTAATTGAATAAACGCCAGAATGAGTTTGGTACCCTCGCTTGTTTCCAAATTTACTTTGTACGTATAATTAGTTTTGACGTGGCATCAACAACAATTTCCCATGTAAAACTCAACTTGATAAAAATAATAATTCTGACCTTGTTCTATAAACGGATATTCAATTTACGACTAACGCAAGAAGAAAGATACCCAGAACAACATTGAAATAATGTCCACCTGGAATAAGAAAGAAAGAAAGAACTGGAAACTCATGGATGTAAGAAATTAGAATTGGAATGAGAACAAGAGGACTGGAGGGCGTGGAGTGGACGAATAGGGACGAGTGGAGATGAAAATTAAACTTTAGGCACAGAAATATGTGTAAACATTGGAAATCTTTATATAAATGAAATTATTATTATTATCATTATTATTATTATCATTATCATCACTATTATTATTATTACTGTTGTTACTGTTGTTGTTTTTGCTGTTTTTGCTGTCTTTGTTGTCGTTATTTTTGTTGATTTTGTTGTTTTTGTTATTGTTATATTATTATTTTTTTATTACTGTTATTTTTATTTTTATGTTTATTATTATTATTATTATTATTATTGAACCGAAAGTGCCTTTTGCGGTTCAGTTATCATCTTCGTGCTCCTTCCCGCTTACGAACATTTGTGAAGCCTGCCAATGTTCCTGTGTTCCGTGTGGTTACCCCTTCCTTCTTTACCCTTTCCATTGCGCATCTTGGTAGCGCACATCCCTTCTCCTGGCGAACCTGATATATGCTCGGCAATCTCAGTGGACTTGAACAGTCAGTCGATCGGCCTAACAAGCGGCGTTTGGGTTCTTTACGAGTGGATTCAGTGTTGGAATCCTACTCTGGTGTACCATGCGAAGGGTGAAGTTAGCATGGTAATGCAGAAGATAAGCATGTGGATTGTACACCGAAGAATGGTTGGATTTAATTTGATCTAAGTCAGCATGGAAGAAGGACTTTCGATTCTGCTTAGAGACGTTTGAGTGTGTTTGTTTGAATGGTACGTCGTTATCTTATTATGTTTTGTTTATTATTGGGCTCTGATTGATTGTTCCAAGATATAGTTCTGTTATTTATATTACTTTATTTTTTTATAATAATCCACACTTATTTTTGTATTAAAAACCAATATTTTATGTTACGCCCATTGTTGTTATTTAAAGAATAGCCATTGTTCTCTATCCCATAACGAAATTAGGTCAGTCCATGCAAATTATAATCAGTGTTATACTTATATGCATGTTCAAGTGGAAACAGAAAGATGAATGGTTAGCCGCCTTCTATGGGCCCGAGGCAGGCTGTTTTGTCGTAAATAACTTCGTTGAATGTTTGGAATCCTTTACTAAGTACAGCAGTATCATGACCCAGCGATCCCGGAAGGTAGCAGTGACGTCTACGTACAAAATTATTATGCAGCGCATGGTTGGTAAAACCAAGTCGCTGCAAAATAGTTATCAGAGCGTGGTAATACTCGCCACAAATGGTTTCTCAGAGCGTGGTTAAGGGTTTGGTTTTTTTGGGTTTAATTGCGCCCAAATGGTAACAAAGTGTTTACTTTGTATTTTTCATATTGAAAGATATGCTGTACTTAAGTTGAAGTTATTAAGTACTGGTTTACGTGTTTGTTGTACTTTACGTAAACATTGATTCATCTTTCTTTCTTCCAAAATAGAGACTGATTTATGCAAGTAATACTACGTTCCCTTATTGTTGTTTACATCTTGTGTCTATCATACTTTATAAACATGCCTAGCTGGGTGGATGTGATATCCAGAGATAAGCTCGTTTGTGAATTAGGCATGCTAGGTATAGAAGTTGAAGGTGATGTAAACACATTACGTCAGCGGCTTAAAAATTACATGAATTCTCTCTCCCAGCCTGAACAAATACTAATAAAGCGTAAGTTCATTGTAGATGGTGCAATCCAAGAAGATTATTTGCCAGAACAACACAAGAACATGAGTGATCGTAGACTTAGTTCTATTAAAGATTTATCTAGTGGAACTGTCTCCAACCTTTCTTCTTTTATGGAGCAGAATAATCAGCGGATTTTCCGAGAGTTGATTGGAAAGGTAGATCCCTGTGATGGTGAAGATAAAGAATCGTTAGTGGTCTTCCTCATCAAAATTAACTCGATTTTTGAATTGAAATTGGTTTCCGATGAGTATTTTGTAAACTCGATTTTGAGTTGCATCGGAGGAATTTTATTGAATATCTGGAGTGAAGCTGTTAAATTGAGATTCTCTTGGATGGAAAGTTTAGAACATGTGAAGTGTTCATTGTTGCCTCCTAGATTGTTGGAAGACTTTTGGATTAGATTTGTGTCACGTCGATTCCAAACGCCTAAGGAATCTTTGTTGGAGTTTATCTCCAATGTGCAAGGAGCTTCACTTGTGTTGAATCCTTCATTTTCGGAAGAGAAGTTAATTGACCTTATTCTGCAAAATATGTCCCCGGCTACTAGACAGCATTTGGTATTTTCTACAAAACCTCAGAATGTAGCCGAAATGTGTCTCTTAGCCAGAAAAGTGGCGGATTTCGAAATTGCTGAAAAACAGAGGGACTTTAGTGAAAGAAGAAAAGCTGACAATTTAAATAAATCTAATACTTCGGCGAATCGTTCTTCTGGGTATTCAAAGAAGAATCTACAGTGTTGGAAATGTCAGCGGTATGGGCATTTGTCTAGAGAATGTCGGTCCAAAGATTTAACCATTCCTCAGGTTAATGTTGGGACTTTTTCCTCGAGAAAGCATAAGAAAAAAATTCAAACTTCTAAGAGAGTATTTCCTTCAGGGAAAAATAGACCGTCATCCTTTTCGGCAAATCTGCCTCATTTACCGGTGGAAGTTTTCCACCAGAAAATAGACGGTTTATTGGATAGTGGTGCTTCTATTTCTCTTGTGCGAGAAGACTTTATCTCTGCTTTACCTAAGAAATTTTTGAAGAAGACTTCTTTGAAGTGTAAATCAGTCAACAATCAAGTTTTCTCTGTAGATAAAATGGTTCGTTTACACTTAAAGATAAATAAGTTTTCATGGGACCAGTTGTTCTATGTGGCCCAAGAGTTACCTGTTCCAATTATTCTAGGTTATGACTTTATGTCGAAATCCGGCATGAGGATTGATTTTCAGAATGGAGTCTGTAATTTCAGATTTGCTCGAGACGTTTCGCTGCCGTTTAAAGTACATCCTTGTATGTATGGGCATGCATATGGTAAGAATCCTTCGGAACAATGTTGTGTTATGTCTCTCAATAATCTTGAGGAGGAAGAGGAATTATCTAAATTGGTGAAAGAATTCCCTGGATTATTTAGTGATCGATTAGGGAGAGCAAAAAACAGTTTTTGTGAACTGGAATTGTTGGATAATGTTCCTGTGCGGTCTCCACCCTTTCAATTTTCTCCACCTAAGTTGCAATTGTTACAAAGCGAAATTCATAAGCTTATGCAACAAGGTGTTATTAGACCAAGTCGTTCTAGTTATGCGAGCCCAGCCTTTCTTGTTCCAAAACCTAGTGGAGGCCATAGGTTGGTTATCGATTATAGGAAGCTTAATAATAAAGTGGTGTTTGATTGTTTCCCATTGCCCACTTTGGAAGCAGCTTTCCAAATATTTCATGGAGCCAAAGTGTTCTCCGTAATTGATTTGCATTCCGCCTTTTTCCAAATACCATTAACTCCATCCAGTAGAAAGTACACGGCTTTTGTCACTCCCAATGGTCTTTACGAGTTTAATATGTTGCCTATGGGTTTGAGTGTAGGTAGTCAAGTATTGAGTCGTGAATTAGACAAATTGTTTGGAGATTTGAAATACAAGTATGTTTTTCAATACTGTGATGATCTTATCGTGTATTCTTCTGATATGCAGCAACATCTCGCTCATTTGAGAGAAGTCTTTGAGAGGTTGAACAATAAAGGATTAACTGTCAATCCGGAAAAAATCACTCTGGGATGTTCTAAGATAAAGTTTTTGGGTCATTTGCTGTCAGCCGAAGGTATCCAAGTGAACCCGGAGAGAGTTGAAGCCATCAAAAATCTTCCTACACCTAAGAATTTGAAAGGCGTTAGAAGTTTCATGGGAATGGTGGGCTTTTATGCCAGATTTATTCCTAACTTCTCTCAAGTTGCCCTTCCTTTGAATAATTTGAAGAAAAAGAAAACTAAATTCTTATGGAGTCAAGAATGCGAAGCTTCTTTTCAAAGTCTTAAATTAGCTCTTTGCGAGGCTCCCACTTTACAGGTTCCCGATTTCAATAAGAAATTTATTCTTCAGTGTGACGCCAGTGATAGGGCGTTAGGTGCGGTTCTTAATCAGGAAATTGAAGGCAATTTAGCGCCTGTGGGATATGCTAGTCGCACTTTAAATGAAGCCGAAATTAAATACAGCATTTACGAAAGAGAGATTTTGGCTATTGTTTTCGGTTGTGAGAAGTTCCGTACCTTTTTGGAACATAACCGTTTTGTGGTTCACTCAGATAATCATGCAGTTTCTTGGTTATGTAAGAACAGTGGTACCCTGGGTAGAATCGGTAGGTGGGTTGTGCGTCTTTCTGCTTTCAATTTTGAAGTAGTTCATGTGAGAGGATCTGATAACGCAGTAGCTGATGGTTTATCGCGACTGTTCCATGAAGATGAAGTTCCGGAGCACCCTCAAGTCAATCTTCTATCGAACTTTCCTGCATCATTTAAAGATCTTAAATTGCATCAACAAGAAGATGAGGACTGTAGGAGACTGTTTGCTCAAGTTAGAGCTGGCACTAATAGTCCAGATTTCTCTTTACATAGAGGTCTATTAGTGTACAATCCTCGAAAAGGTCCGAAGAATCGGGTGTTGGTTCCCGTAGTACTGCGGCCTGTTTTACTCAAGTATTATCACGATTCTCCTTTGGGCATGCATTTGGGCATTGCCAAGACTATGGAAAAGCTCAATAGACAATATTATTGGCCTCATATGGGTGAGGATGTGCGTAAATACATTTTGAATTGCGTTGATTGTCAGCGAGCTAAGCCTGCCCCTAATACTAAAGTTGGTCTTCATTCGGCGGAGCCCTCCACAGCTCCCATGCAAAGACTCTTTATTGATTTCTTTGGTCCCTTAGTTCGACTCTAAGCGAGGTAATGTTGGGGTTCTAGCAGTTGTCGACGGGTTCTCTAAATATGTGGTGCTTCATCCTGTGAGATCCTTGAAATCTAATGCAGTTGTAGAATTCTTCACTAGAAACTTTTTTCCGAGCTTTGGTGTGCCTGAATCCATTGTTTCGGATAATGCTAAGGCCTTTACTTCTCGTATGTTTAAGAATATGTGTTTCGATTGGGGTGTTCGTCGCATTACTACTTCTCCCCATTATCCAAAACCTAACCTTTGTGAGAGGTTTTTTCGCTCGTTGAAAGCAGGGCTTACCATTTTTCATAATGTCAAGCAAAATGTTTGGGATCAACATTTGCCGTTGTTTGCTTTGGGTTGTAATGATGCGGTCCATGAGTCGACAAAAACTACCCCTGCCGAATTGTTTTTGGGTAGACGTATTATGCATCCCTTAGAGTTAAATTGGCACATCACGGAAGCCGATTTAAGTGATTTGAAACAAGCCGATAAAGTTCAGAAATGGGAGGAAGCATTCAAGAACCTTAAGCTCGCTAAAGAGAACGTAGCTAACAGGTATAATAAGGATAGGAAGGATGTCTCTTATAAAGTTGGCGATCGAGTACGTTACCGCCTTTATCCACTTAGTAATCGTGGGGAGCAACGTATGGGAAAACTTATGTTCAAATGGTCTGAACCCTATGTTGTAAAACGCTTGCTAACACCAGTAACTCTGGAGTTAGAAAACGTCAGTGGCCATGTTATGAAACAGCATGTGAGTCAGCTAAAAAGATGTAGTGATATCCAGTAAATTCAAGCATGTTTGTTATAAATGAAAAAAGCGGCTGAATATTAAAGCTAAATTACTATGTATTATGACACATGTTAAATTAGCATATCTATGGTTCTGCTTTCCTGTTTGCGCCTGTTCTTTGTTTCAGTTTGTATGCTTACCTTTCCTTAAACATTGGCAGTTCTACAGTCTATATTGCCTGGAGTGTTCGGCAGTCGAGCGCTGGGAGGATCCGGCCGACCCCCGAGTGCCCAGCTGACCGACATAGTGGCTTTGGAACTATGGATTCCTGGAAAGCGGTGGAACGGGATTGCGATCCGGCAATCCGAGGATTATCGTCACCCGAGTCTTCACCTGGAACGCCGCAATGTTGTGCTATGGCGGCTGAATCAAATTGGAGTCTATTTTTCAGCGCTGGAATAGTCTACATGAAAGCAGGTGTGGGTGATCGTGATATTGGGGACGATGGAAGATTTGCTTTGAAGTTACCGCTGGAATCCAATAGTGCTTATGTTCCCCTCCCAACGTGGGATTGCTTCTCTGGACTTTATCTGGAAGTCTATGGACTTTTTCTTTTTACCCGGAGGGTGTAGCGGGAGCTATTGAACCGAAAGTGCCTTTTGCGGTTCAGTTATCATCTTCGTGCTCCTTCCCGCTTACGAACATTTGTGAAGCCTGCCAATGTTTCCTGTGTTCCGTGTGGTTACCCCTTCCTTCTTTACCCTTTCCATTGCGCATTATCTTGGTAGCGCACATCCCTTCTCCTGGCGAACCGGATATATGCTCGGCAATCTCAGTGGACCTGAACAGTCAGTCGATCGGCCTAACAAGTGGCGTTTGGGTTCTTTACGAGTGGATTCAGTGTTGGAATCCTACTCTGGAGTACCATGCAAAGGGTGAAGTTAGCATGGTAATGCAGAAGATAAGCATGTGGATTGTAAACCGAAGAATGGTTGGATTTAATTTAATCTAAGTCAGCATGGAAGAAGGATTTCCGATTCTGCTTAGAGACGTATGAGTGTGATTGTTGGAATGGTATGTCGTTATCTTATTATGTTTTGTTTATTATTGGGGTTTGATTGATTGTCCCAAGATATAGTTCTGTTATTTATATTACTTTATTTTTTTATAATAATCCACACTTATTTTTGTATTAAAAACCAATATTTTATGTTACGCCCATTGTTCTTATTTAAAGAATAGCCATTGTTCTCTATCCCATAACGAAATTAGGTCAGTCCATGCAAATTATAATCAGTGTTATATTTATATGCTTGTCCAAGTGGAAAAAGAAAGATGAATGGTTAGCCGCCTTCTATGGGCCCGAGGCAGGCTGTTTTGTTGTAAATAACTTCGTTGAATGTTTGGAATCCTTTACTAAGTACAGCAGTATCATAACCCAGCGATCCCGGAAGGTAGCAGTGACGTCTACGTACAAAATTATTAAGCAGCGCATGGTTGGTAAAACCAAGTCGCTACAAAATAGTTATTAGAGCGTGGTTCGTTTTAAACAACTCGCCACATTATTATTATTATTATTATTATTATTATTATTATTATTATTATTATTATTAATGTCCACCGCTGTGGTCTCGAGGTAGCGTTCTGCCTTGTCACGCAGCGGGCCTGGGTTCGATCCCCGTTCGGGGCAGTTTTTCTGGATGAGGTTTTTATCGTTTTTTTTTCTCACCTGTAAGACAAATGTCAGGAAAACTTTAAGGCCCAAACGGTCCCCGAAATCATATGGTCATCATCATCATCCTTCACCGGTGTGGAAAACAACGGAATGCTACCACACCTACAATTCCCTACTAAAGCTGCAACGCAGGGCATAAAATGCTATGATTGCAGTGAAGGACCTGCCCTCGGCCAGAATTACTATGGATGGATTATCATCATCATTATTATGATTATCATTATCATCATTATTATTATTATAATTATCATTATCATTATCATTATTATTATTATTATTATCATTATGATTATCATTATTATTATCATTATTATTATTATTATTATTATTATTATTATTATTATTATTATTATTATCATTATTATTGTTGTTGTTGTTATAACAAATATTCCCCGGAATGGGGTAAAATAACGTTTACACATCAAAGTCTCCAACTTTGTGGTTAGTCGTAGAAAATTTTATTTAATCTGGGTAATTTGAATTGTTTATCATAGTCGAGAAAGAAATTCCTGGTCACCACAATTCAAATGATATCATTCCAACGTGTTCATTTTGCGCTTGGAAAAAAATGTGAAATGGTAAACAAGTTAACAAAAATAAAAGGCAAATAGATTTATAAATGGTGGTTAGATGATGTCTTTCAGGAGGTCTGGAAATTGTTTCGTGGTGTAGTGACATTTGTGCAGGTTAGAACACACCACCTTATCGTAATAACGGTAGCACGGGTTTATATTTGATTACTTCATTTTATAAATTAGATAGTCTAGAATAATTCTCATAACGCTAGCCAGAGCACTTTATGGTCCTCTGTGAGATACTGGAGAAACCCTAGGGATTGCACTAATATACACAATGAATTTATATAACAACTATAGAATACGAGAAGAGGCGGGGAACACACTAATATATGTACATATGCACTAGGTCTATAAATACTTTTGCAATATAATATTATATAATAAATATTAGATTTCAATGCGTTAGTATATATATATATATATATAGGCTATAGGCCTATATGAAAAGAAAAATGAATGCTTGAGTCGGGATTTGAATCCGAGTCTCTAAACTCTGTAGTTTAGCGCTCTAACGACCTGAGCTACTCAAGTATTCCAATTCAAACATACATTTTTCTTTATATATATAAATTCAATGAGGAAATTTGGTGTAACAGAAGAAGACACAGAGGACAGAGAATGATGGAGAACTTTAAGGGAAATTTGTGAATGTTTGCTGCAAACTGATAGTCTATAAGTCCGTAGTCATTTATATTTTTTTTAAATTTATGTTAATCACTAAGATTGGTTGGAGAAAACCTCAATGACGAGAAAAATTCTCAAAGTGAATATATATATATATATATATATATACATACATACAGTTAAGTTTCGTAGACTGGGATGGGCAGGACATGTACCACGAATTGGGAATGAAAGAGGTGCATGGAAGCTTCTTTTAGGAAAACCAGAGGGAAAAAGTCCAGTTGCTAGACCAAGAATGAGGTAGAAGAATAACATTAACCATGATTGGAGGGAAGTAGATAATACAGTGGGTGATTGGAAATCATTAGCTCAGTGTAGGGATGTAGGGAGAGCTTGTCAGTGCGGCTATGAACCTACTGGTTCGATAGAACCAATAAGTTAGTTATATATAAATACACTTGTAAATAAATATGGACAATATATAAATATATATATATATATATATATATATATATATATATATACGAATATTACTGTTAATTACCGGTAATTATTATTATTATTATTATTATTATTATTATTACTGTTATAACTTAATTAAAATCACCGATTATGCAGTAGCTAGTACTCCGCCATATAGTAGTCTAAAGACAAAAAAAATTAAATACAACATTTACAGGTATTAAAGATAACCTAAATTACATATTATATAGTTGAATAATAAGTGGATGAATTGTAAAAGTATTTACACACTGCTTGTTGGATATATGTGTATAATTTCAGTTCTGAATTCATCAATGTTCTGATTGAGTTCATAAAATTTGCACTTTGTTTAAATATGTATTTATTCACGGATACATAATATTCTTATTTCCCCGTCTTGTACAGAAATCTGTCTACGTTTAACCAAAGTAAGTTATTTCTAAATTTTACTTTCGCAAATGCCAGCGTGAAGTTTTCAAATCTGTAGGTGGTATTAGTACAGAGCCTAACAGACCTCAAGAAGACGTCATGTTTGAGTGTAGTAATAATTAGGTTGCAAGTTCACTGTAGGATGGATATTACTAGAAAACAATTTTCTGCTCATGACCACGAAAACAAAATCGTGACTGAGAATTCGTCTACAATATTAATATGAAGATATAGAAGCAAGCTCCGAGAAAATGAACATATTTGTCGTCTGAAAAAACCCCCCACATAGTAATTTGCTCGGTTCAGTCGAGCATTGCACCCCGGTATACAATTTATTTTTCTCTTCTTCACTTAATATTAATTCATGCTCTATTTTGTTAGGTGATATTATTCTTTCTTAGCACTACGTAACTGGGGCAGGAAATAAATACCAATAAAACTAGGAATGTGGCCACACGTAAAAATATATAATGGAAAAAGGTAGTGTCCAATGAGATGAATTTTGAAGAAATAGCTGAATCAAATATCTAGGAACAATAATTATAATTATAAAGAAATAAGAGGTGAAGAAAGAAATTAAATATAGGCTCGACTCTCGAATCGCATGAAATGTGTTTTACAGGGGTTCTTGTCATCTCAACTCTGAAGAAGTTAAACAAAACGTTTGTAAAACTGTTTTTTTTTTCAGTTATATGGATGCCAAACGTGGTCTCTTACTTTAATAATAATAATAATAATAATAATAATAATAATAATAATAATAATAATAATAATAATAATAATAGTTTTATTTATTCTGGCAGAGTTAAAGCCATAAGGCCTTCTCTTCCACAAATACAAATAAATATTTGACAATATAGATCTTACACTATTCTAATTTTATAAAGAGTTAAACAATATTAAAAGTTGCAATGTAAATTTCATATGCGAACAACTTTTTATACGATAATAACAATAATAATACTTGCGATAATAATAATAATAATAATAATAATAATAATAATAATAATAATAATAATAATATGGATATGATAAATTATACGATAAACACCAATTAATATATATGCCTTACACTGGGTAATGATGAAGTCGAGGTTAGAGCAAATATAAATTTAGATTTATTTTAAAATATGCCAACCTCCGGCAGCCCCTTATTTCATGTGGTAGAGAATTCCAATTGCGAGAAGTGAAGATAGTATATGACATGGAGTGATGTGAGAGAGGAGAAAAGATTACGAGTATTTGAGAAAAATGTGTTTTAGAAAAATGTTTTGGACCAAAGACAGGTCAATAGATAGGCGAATAGGGAAAACTTTATAACAATTTGATGTTTATGGGAAACCAGTTGTAATAAGAACGGACTAGTCTCATAGATTGTGTTGACAGGACATGTGACACGAATGTGGAATGGAAGATGTGTATAGAATTTCTTGCTGGATAATCAGAGTGAAAGCGCCCAGTAGGTAAACCTAAAATGAGGTGGGAGACTGACATTAACCATGATTCGAAGATGATGAATTATACAAAAAATGATTGGAACATATTAGTTCAAAATAGGACTGTATGAAGAGCGTATGTTCCCGCGGATTCGAGAGTGACAGTTATTTATATTTCTACATTAAATATACACAAGTCACAAGTTCTCTGTGATATGCGTTAATAACCTTATACTTCTTCGTTATTCTTTTCTTGTATGCTCATCTCTATGTTCTTCCCCTACAATTACTTTTTTTAATATTTTCTTGCCTAGAGATTTGTCATTATAATTCAAATGTTTTATAATTAATGAGGAAGTGCATTATATCGCCCATAAAGTCACCAATGTGCATAGGCCTATAAATGTGCCTGCATTAACAAAAATACAAGGCGAAATCATAGATCATGTACACCTTTTGTATCCTTTATCGCACAAACTGGATAGGTTAGAGAAGGAGAAAGACAGAGGGGGAGGCGAGGGGGAGAGAGAAAAAAAGAAGAAGAATATCTATGAGTCAACCATACCCTCGTCTTCAATAAAAATACAATATTAACAAAATTCCTGACACGCCTTCCTTTTGGTGGGAGAGTTAGGCCCCATTGTAACTAGATTTTTTTTGTTAAATCATGAAAATATATAAAATCATTGGAAGTAGAAATTGTCAGTACTTATTCGCCATTTTACGAAATCATCTATAAATCTACATGGACAATAAAGTGTTTAATTTTTCAATTGAGAAATTAATTTTGTATAGTTCATTTTTAGTTCTGTATTTGTAAGTATTTTTAAGTTTTTTTCTTCTGTGTGATTGGTCAAATCCCAAAAAAATGCATTTGTAATCATGGTATTCGTCTGAAGAAGGTACAAAGTACTGAAACAGCTGTATTTAAATAAATATGAAAATCATATAAAACTTTAACACTTTTATTTTTATTTAATTAATAAAACCCCAAAGAGATAAGATTTGCAGTTGAATAATGCCTCTTTCACACAACGCTTTGAATTTGTATGCTTATGATCTGAGATGTAAATGTTTTAAAATAATATTATAGTATTTTTTTTAGCCATCTGCCTCAATTACAATTAATTTTTATTCAAAAAACTTCATGCTGATCATGAAACATCTTTTTGAAAGGCCTGCATGATTTAATAATTTAAGGAAGTTATTTTTTATAAAAATCAATTCTAATTGAGGAAGACGGACAAAAAAGGTACTACATTATTATTTATAATATTTTAATACATAACCCCAATTGTGATAACAATGAATATTAAAAATGTCGATAACCTGAGTTATCAAAGAATTATCTGTGTAAAACATTATACACCGTGTCCCATTCAAACCTCCCACATTTTAATTAATCATAACTCTCAAAGTATGCGGAATTATGTAATGAGGTTGGTATTAAAAGAAAGAGAAACTCAAAGAATTTTTGTTTTCATTGTTGCAGTTAATTAATCTGTCACATGTTGGACAATAATGACATAAAACAAAATGGCGATTCCATAGCAACGAACACAAACTGTTTTCTGGTATGCAGGACTAAGTCAATAATTACAGAGCAAAGAAATTACCGGAGAGAATATGAAGAAAATGCACCTGATGGGAAGACCATTAAGGCATGGCTTGAGAAGTTTCTGGCGATTAGAAGCGTTAAAATAAAGAATCAGGAGGTGCTCGTACACGTGTTTCAGAAGAAAAGATTGAAGAAATTAGAGCAGGATTTCAGAGAAGTCCACAAAAATCAATTCGCTAAGCTTACCGGCAGTTCAATGGACACGTTGGACAGAACGTGGCACGAAATCGAATACACACTTGATATTGTTCGTGCTACTAATGGTGCACATATAGAGGTGTTTTAGTGTGTGGCAATGGAAATTCTTTGAGTTTCTGCTTCGTTTAATACCGGCCTCATTTCATAATTCCGCATACTTTGTTAGTTAAGATTAATTAAAACGTGAGAAGTTTGAATAGGACACCTTGTTTGTGTGTGTATATATATATATATATATATATATATTATATTATAATTTCGCCTGAGAGATGTAGAAATGTTCACGACTGAGTTGATTTTATTAAATATTCATTAGAATTGCATTTTATAGGCGAGGTGTTGAGAAAATTCTCATTTATATGCTACCTGCAAGGAGAACTTTACGCGTGCATAGCACACGAACCCTACTGTATAATTTCCATAGAGAATGCAAAGATAGTGTAAATCACTAGCTTCTCTTTGTAGTCTCCTAGATACAGAGTGATTTAATAAAATACAACTTTAAAATTATTTAAAAAATCAATGAAACACAGACCGGATGCTAATCTAACAGCATTTATTGAGTTTGAATAGTGTTCGCCAGTGTAGAAGTAGTAGTAGTAGTGGTACTCCTGGTCACTCCACTGGGAAGCATAGGGCCTTGATAAAAGCTCGCCAACGCACTCCGTTGTTTGCCAATGCCTTCATTTCATTCCAACTCATCCCTGCCTGTTCAGTTTCATCCCAGATGGTATTACTCCATGTTACCCTCTTCGCCTTCTCTATGTTCGCCAGTGTGGGTTAGGTAAATTATTTTCCTTGAACTTAGGGGTCAAGGTTCCATTCTCGACCGGGTCAAATTACGTGTATAAGGTTTTCAGAGTTTTCATCACCTGTAGCAAAAAATGAATAATGCAGTAAAAAAAAAGCTAAATCCATACGTATTTGCTAAATCTGAGATTTCGCCTACTTTGAATATGATTTTTTTTTTCACTATACATTATTGAGGAAAACGGGAAGGCAACTTGTATTGTATTACAATAATTATGTGATATATGGGATATATTCAAAATATATTTGTGTACTTCATTATGAGGAAATAAATAACTGAAATTTTTCAGAGAAAGATTGTTGTCCTGGAAAGTTTATCAATTTAGATATAGATCTTTTTTTCTCATCTTTTCCTTTCAGACGTCAGGAAATGTTAAAGTCTAAACAATCGCCGACAACCATCGGTAGGTATAATAATCTATTATTTTGAAAATAAAAATTAACGCCTGAATCGAAATTTGAACTCGAAACCTAAAGCTCTACGTTGTCTGCTGCTGACGATAAAGTTAATTGTGTATGAGAGAGAAAGTTCAAATCCCGATTCAGGAGTTAATATTTATTTTCAAAATAATAATTGTCCATTATTGCAAATGTTAAAATCGAAAAATAATCATACATTGGATCTGTTCACATATGATAGAATGGCTATGTCTTGTATTAAATGTTCGTTTCACTCATGACTATTATACAATATTGTTTCTGGTTTGCAGGATCCAGAACGAGGTAATGACTTCTCTTTTGTTAAGGTGACTTCTTTTTTTTACATCTCCAGTGAGTTTTTTTTTCACACATCAAATACAGAAATGTTCAAAAAATAAGCTATGTATATCTGTTCTATTACATTACATTTATTCCTTGGTCTTGTTGTCAGAGCTTATAAATGCAATTCATGTCGTCCCGAGTTCTATTCAGGTTAGACCATAGGAATTTGTCCTTTCAGGGAATTATACGAATATTACACATGATATGGAATTTAGAATAAGTTTAAGTTCTCTCGTGGTGCTTCATTGACATTTGTTACCCATAAAATCACCGAGACACCATAACACTTACTTCAAGACGCCCCAAACTCATAAGTATATTGTAAAGCCCCAAATGTTCGGAGTGAATGCCACAAATGCCGTAAGATAACTAGGTAGCATTGGAGAAAAAATGGGGGGGGGGGAAGCTCCTTTACATAAAAGTATAGAATACATACAATTTACTTTTCTTTGATACAATCTATGTTCCGTTATGGTATTTAGGATGAATATCAGATAAATCCATTCATTCATAGTGTTCTGCTCAAGAGCAGGTCTTTCACTGCAAACTCAGCATTCTCCACTCTTTCCTTGACTCAGCTTTCCTTTTTGTATCTGCATACAAACCATTTATTTTAATATTGTCTATCATCTGATGTCTTTTCTGCCTCTAACTTTCTTTCCGTTGACCATTCCTTCTAGAGCATCCTTCAGCAGGCAGTTTCTTCTTAGCCAGTGGCCAATCCAATTTCTTTTCCTCTTCTTTATGAGTTCCAGCATTGTTCTTCTTTCACCCACTCTGTCGAGTACATCTTCATTTCTTACTTTGTCTGTCCACTTTATACATTCCATTCTTCTCCATATCCACATCTCAAAAGCTTCCAGTATATTTTCCTCATTCCGTCGTAATGTCCACGTCTCTGCACCATATATAATGCTACATTCCACACAAAGCACTTCACTAGCCTCTTTTTTATTTATCTTGCCATAGGTCCGCAGAAAATGCTTCTCTTCTTGTTGAAAGCTTCTTTTGCCATTGCTATCCTCTGCTTTACTTCTTGACTGCAGTTCATGTTACTACTGATAGTACAACCCAAGTATTTGAAGCTCTCCACTTGCTGGCCTCATCTTTAATCTTCATGTTTATCTTCCTTTGTTTCTTTCCTATAATCATGGCCTTCGTCTTATTTATATTTATCTTCATCCCATAATCCTCGCACTTATCATTCAGCTCCATCAGCATGTTCCTCAATGTCATTGCATCTTCTGCTAGCAAAGCCATATCATCAGCAAATCTTATGCACTTTATTCTTCTTCCTCCCATGTTTACGCCTCCCATATTACTGAAGCAGTTCTTCATTAGGTCTTCCAGGTAGATGTTGAAAAGGGTAGGTGATAAAGGACATCCTTGCCTCACCCCTCTTCCAATTTCTCTTCCCTGTGACATTTCTTCTCCTATCTTCACTTTTATTCGCCGTTTCATATAAAGACTACTTATGAGCATCCTCTCCTTCCAGTTCACGCCAATTTTCTTCAAAATCTTCAGGAGTTTATTCCAATTTACTCTGTCAAAGGCCTTTTCCAGGTCAACAAATACTGCATAAATGTCTTTATCTTTGTCTATATATCTATCAGATATATAATTGATTCAATTTCGCCGAGGAGTATATCCGTATGAAAATTATGTAATTAACAAATGAAATATATTCAAAGTATTACACGATTCATATCATTTAATTTTCAGAAGGGCAAATCAAAACTGTCTTTGAAAATGTCGCTTCTTACAACGGTATTTGTAATTAGACTGAAGTTTCGTCTGAAATGTGTTCATAAACATATGTTATATTGTTGAGAATAACTAACATTTCTCAGTTTGACAAATATCTTAATACTAGGTGGAATAAATGAATTAAACTTGGATCAAATAGCTTGATCTGCAATAAATTAGATCTATTAATGTTTTTATTAAATTCTTAACCTATAGAGCCTTCAACTTCTAAGGATATATTATGTCTAGATTAGTCCAGCGGTATGGTCTCGAGGTAGCGTGCTGCCTTGTCACGCAGCGAGCCCGGGTTCGATTCCCGGTCGGGACAGGCTCCTAGGTGAGGTTTTTGTTTAGGGTTTTTCCTCACCTGTAAGACAAATGTGAAAAAGCTTAGGGCCCAATGGTCCTCAAAAATCATCTGGCCATCATCATCATCCTTATCATTATCACCATCATCCTTCACCCGGTGTGAAAAGCAACGGGAAGCTACCACACCTATAATTCCTTAGTAAAGCTGCAAAGAATAGCATGAAAATGTTATGATTGCAGTGAAAGACCTGCCCTCGGGCAGAATTACTATGGATGGATGGATGGATGGATGGATGGATGGATATATAACAGCTGCGGGGAAACAAAGCGATCCGTTGGATAACCATCATAGTCAGGCTATAATACAATAAATTATTGCTAAAATAACTCTCAAAGCCTTAAAAAAGATTCGTTAAGGACATATTAAATCATCTATAGGGGAATGAGCAATTTTATACAATTTATTATTTTTTTACCTATCTATAGACTAATCACTAGGAGCACGCCGTAAGTTAGTTGGTTAAGGCAATACGCTACAAGCCGGAAGGTCGAGGGTTCGAGTCATTGTGAGGTCAGGGTTTTTTAACTGACTCAAACCTGGCGGCACAATGACTCTGAGATCGATTCAGCCTCTAACGGAAACGAGTACCAGACGCTTCTTCTGGAGTAAAGGCAATCGTCATGCGAGGCTGACAACGCGGCCGACATCAAGTTCCGATTGTCTGTAAAAGTAGGAGTCTTAACCTCCTACTGCTCCAAGGGCCTCCTAACACCTCTAACGGTTTCACTTTACCTTTGTTATATATAATCATTAGTTATGCAGTTTCCTTTTTTTTTTTTGTGTTCCTATATGTTATTTCATTTTTATATCATATATGATGTAATATATTCTAAACTTTTTATCGCTCTCAATTAAATGACGTGTGTTACGACATCCATGTAATCTATGATCAAATAAGTTGACTAAAATTTAACTTGGTCTAGTAACTCTTCACAAAGGAGAGGCTATGGCTCAATAATGGGCTATGCCATTATAGATAGACGCTTTGTAAATGTTGGCAGCTTTTTTTAATATAAAGGAAGCTTGTAATAATTAAATAAAATATTAACAATTAACATGATATTAAAAGCGTAATATTAAATGAATTAAGTTTTATTTTCATAGAAATATGATTCGTAGTAAAAATATTTTTTGCGAGATAGTGTGTTTTGTCGTACTTACCAGCAAGGGCGACCATTAGTGAAATTTCAACTTACTACATTTCGGGGTTGCCAACCTAAATAATTATACTGTAATATTACATTTACACCCACGTGCGGGAAGTAAAACTACTGCCCTCTATGTATACTACATACAATGTATATACAGAAAATATCCAAAAGATAGTGTTAATTTACATTATAAGAAAAAAAATCACTGCAATTTAAATGAACTGAACTTTATTTGAAACAATATAAAACAATAAATACGTACTTGCGGCCATGTTATCAATAATTGTTCTCAAGGCTTCCTGTTGTTTCAACTAATAAACATTGCCCTCACTGTTAACGTTAGTCAATTTTTATAATGAACGCAAATATTTCCAACAAAGATGTTATTATTTTACTATTATTTATTATTTTCAAAACACCATCGCGCAAAAAATAATGTACAACGCACGTTTGTGAAGTATTTTACAGAATCTCGGAAATTAAAAACCTCGCTGTCGCTCGGTTTTTAAACATTTTTCCTCGATTCTGTAAAAACCACTTCCCAACCTCGCATCGTAATATACTAATACGTCACACGAGAGTAACACGTTATATTCATTTGTGAAAATGATCTCATTCAGCTTCACCTCGCGAGATAAACTTTCACTTAGGAATCCTTACTCCTAAAATTGTGTATCTATCTAATAACGAACCATCTGCCGAAATTATGTTCATAGAAATATTTGTCAGTTTCAAAAAATGTCTTCTCTGTGTAGTATACCAACCTCCTAAAATAAAAGCCATCGCTGAAATTGAGTCCACTTTACAAAACGCGCGAATACAATATGAACACGTTATCGTTATGGGCGACTTTAATATAAATATACTAGACACTGATAACAGACATACACAACAACTGATGGCTACGTTCCAGGCTTGTGATATGACACTCCTACCCCTACGACCTACACATCACACTCATCACTCTGAGACGTTACTTGACTTAATTGCAACTAATAATCCACACAGAGTACTTACTCACGGGCAACTGCCAGCCCCGGGAATATCAGCACATGATATTATATTCTTAGCATATTCACTGCAGTGCCCTAAACCGACTCGAAAGACTATTACGTATAGAGACTTAAAACATATAGACAATGCAACCCTAATTGAAGAAGCTATGCAGATGCCGTGGCATTCAATATGGACGCTGCATTCTGTAGATGAAAAAGTTGAGACACTAAATGACTTTATACTACAATTATACAACAGACATGCCCCACCAAAAACTAAACTCGTGAAACGACGCCCTGCACCCTGGATGACTCTTTCAATTCGTAACTTGATGACTGATAGAGACGCAGCACATAAGAAATATAGACTCAACAAAACAGACACAAGTCTCACTCAATATAAACAGTTACGTAACAAGACAAATCAAGCTATAAGAAACGCCAAACTTAGACATTTATACAACCTAACAAATACCAATACTTCAGAAATCTGGAAAAACTTGAATAGAATGGGAATTGGGAGAAAAGACCCACAGGTAGACAAATTACCTGTTTCCCTGGACACACTCAATAATCACTTCACAGGTATAACTACTACTCCAAAGGATAAAGAACAAACAATAAATGAATTATCACTGACAAATCAACCCGACAGAGAACATTTCCACTTCTCATATGTTACAGACTACGACGTAAAGAAAGCCATCATGCGAATAAAAACCAAAGCAGAAGGAACTGACCGTATAAATATTACTTTACTGAATAAAATAATCGAAGCTATACTACCTACTATAACTCATATTTTTAACTCCTCACTACAAACTTCTACATATCCCTCATTGTGGAAACAAGCCCTCGTACGTCCACTGCCTAAAGTTAAAACGCCCTCAACCCCGAACGACTTTCGACCCATTAGCATTTTACCTACTCTTTCAAAAGCTCTGGAACGATTAGTCCATAAACAACTGACTGAATACCTAAATGATTACAACCTTCTAGATCAATTTCAGTCAGCTTCAGGACAGGACACAATACAAATACTGCTCTACTAAATATTTGCGAAGACATACGCGAAGCTGCTGATAATCGAAAACTTACCATTCTTACATTACTGGACTTTAGTAAAGCATTCGACACGGTAGACTTGGACTTATTGTTGCATAAACTTAAAAACCTCTTACTCTCTGATAGTGCCACGAAATGGTTCAATTCCTACCTTCATGAGCGCCAGCAGTCTGTTATAGGAAATCATACATTATGTTCTTCTTGGTCCTTCCGTAAAGCTGGGGTTCCACAGGGTTCGGTACTTGGACCTTTGCTTTTTTCAATCTACATAAATGACATATCTAACTCCCTAAAGCATTGCAAACATAATTTATTTGCAGACGACATGCAAATCTACATCCACACAGACAAATATTCACTAAATGACGCTGTTGCCAAAATTAACGAGGATCTTGACTCACTAATGACTTGGACAGTTAAATATGGACTGCAATTAAATCCTACAAAGTCACAATCAATCATTATGGGTCATCAGAGACTATTATCTACAATTAACCTAAACACAGTTTCGCATGTGTCACTAAACGGAGTTCAAATCCCTTATAGTGAGACAGTAAAAATTCTAGGAGTATTTATTGACAAAAACTTAAATTGGAATACACAAATAAACCATACATGCAAAACAGTCTTCTCAATAATACATTCATTAAATCGTGTACGAAATTGTTTGCCATTCGCCCTTAGGAAAATGTTAGTAGAAACACTTGCAATGCCCCATTTTGATTATTGTGACACTCTTTTTACAGACTTAAATATTATTTCCACTCAAAGACTTCAACGTGTTCATAATTCTTGCGCACGTTTTATTTGTGGTATTCGCAAATTTGACCATGTTACACCGTCCCTGGAACAATTATCGTGGTTTCGTCTAAGAGATCGTAGAACTGTCCATTCCCTATCCCTTCTCTATAAAATACTTCACACATCATCGCCTAATTATTTATCACGCCGCTTCATCAGACTATCCGACACACATAATCTTGACACTCGATCCCATCAGCACATTGTCCTTTATATCCCGCCTCATCACACTGTATATTATTCATTATCTTTTACGGTGTCACTTACCAAAACATGGAATTCCCTTCCACCCTATGTCAGAGACTGTCAAACTATAACATCCTTCAAAAACAAACTAAAGAATTATTTAATAACAAACTGACTTATACACCTCACTGATAGTATTCTTTTAGCAATATTAATATATTTAATTATTTATGTAAATAATATTAAGAATAACAAATATTTTTATTTGTTTTGTTTTAAATATTGTATAATCGTAAAATTAGTTTTCTATATCTCATTATTTTCCTGTTTTTTTATATACACTAGACAGGGACAATTTAATATGTCTTGCTTGTATACATTTTATTATTAGTTTTAGTCTTAATTTTAACTAATATTAACTGGTTGTATTATAGATCGTAATATGTATATTAGATATTATCTTTTGATCAAATTTTTTACTTAGTGTTTAATATTAGAGTTAATTAAGATTGTTATATTCTTATGTAATATATGTTTGTCCTGGTGAGTGGAAGAGAAGGCCACATGGCCTTAACTCCACCAGGCTAAATAAATCTTAAATAAAAAAAATAAATAAAATAAAATATATAATAACTCTTTTATAATATAAATTACTATTAAGACCTTAAAAATTTATGACAATCTAGCAGATGTTCTAAGGGAAAAAATATGAAATTTGAGAGCTATAAAAAAAAAGAAAAAATAATTTGTAAAGCAATGGTGGACAATAGTTATAAAATGGTTGCCATCATCAAATGTAGTAGCCGAGAATGAAATATGAATGCATATTACATCTTTAAATGTTGGCAATAATAAAATTCCACGCACGGAAGCATGCGCAGAATTAGCGGAACGCACCTGTAATAATGGTTACTATGTTATAAAATTCAGTGAAAAGAATATTAAGTTTCGTGAAATATTTTATAACTTGAGAATTGTGGAAAGGAGGGGAAGAAATAAAATAATGCGGTTTCTAACTTATTACTGATATTGTCACAGTCATCATGCTCGTGAGTTTGTGATCGTGACAGTGCAGAATAATGTTAATGTATGGGGGGTGACAACTCCACCTCCTCTGTGGGAAGCCTTACTTATTCCGGATATCAACACAATGAGAAATTTCTTTTCCCTGCCGTAAATAAAAATCGGATTACAAGTTATTAAGGTTGTTTTTATGCGCAAATTTAAAAACAATACACTTCTTCGCCTATCCTATCTAGTACACAATGAAAATGACCATGGCAAAATTATATATCTTTATATTATTTATCAGTTGGTGAACCAGAACAAAATTTAATTTTGGAGACTGGAGAAACAATAAAATCTTTTAGTGATATAACATGTTTAGGAATTAAAATAAATGAAAATGGAAGTTATGAAGAGGAAATAAGAAACAGAAGTAATGAAGGAAAATTTGAAATAGCTTGCCTCAATGGAATATTGTAGGATAAAAATATAAGTAATAAAAATAAATTTTATATATATATCATACAATTGTTAAATGCATAATTACTTATTGATCAGAACTTTGGCCATTAACAACAAAAACAAATAAGTAACTTTTGGCAACGGAAATGGATTTTATACGAAGGGCAGCAAGAATTTCAAGAAGAGAAAAAATTAGAAACTCAGTTATAGAGAGAAAATGAAGATCGAAGACACTATTTTAGATTATATTAAAACTCAGCAATTAAGATGGTACGGACATATCCAGCGAATGGAAGAGGATCGGCTACCAAAATGTGTGTTTGGAATGAAAACCTGAGGGAAGACGAGGCAGAGGAAGACCTAAAACTTCTTGGAGTCCGGGAATATATTTATACATGAAGGAGAAACCTCTACAATCAGGAGATTGAATGGACCGACAAAAATGGCTATTGGGAATCGGACGATGCCAAAGTCATTAATCAACCGATGATATACATATGCCTTCAGAATAGCTGCAATTGAAATGGATTTATGGCCAAGAGCTGCCAGTAAATCTCGACTGGAAAAAATTAGAAATACAGAAATTAGAAAGTGGATGAATGCAGAAATAAGTATAATGGATGAGGTTGAACGCAGAAGGCTAATATGGTAAGGACACATAAAAAGAATGCAGGATGGAAGACTACCAAAGGCCGTCTATACATGGAAAATTGAAAGAAGGAGCAGAAAAGGAAGACCAAAATCAACCCGGAAGAATAAAATTCTGAATGCAATGAGGAAATTTGGTGTAACGGATGAAGACACAGAGGATAGACAACGATGGAGAACTTTAATTAAGGGAAATTTATGAATGTTTGTTACAAACTAATAGTCTATAAGTCCGTAGTCATTGATGTATTTTTTTAAACTCGTGTTAATTATTAGGATTGGTTGGAGAAAACCCTCAATGACGAGGAAAGTTCTCAAAGTGAATGAATGTAGGCCTATAGGCCTATAATTCTTCTGTACGTGTGTTTGTCACTGAACTCCTCCTAAATGACTGAACCGATTTTGATGAAATTTTTTGTGTGTATCTGATTGAGTCTCTCGATAGTTTAGATTCACAATTATTGGACCCTCTAAAACCATTAGGTGTAGGAGTTCACCCGAAGTGAAAATTTAAAAATCACTCAAGCGATAACAGTTTTCGATTTACACAACGAAACTCAGTATATGCTATTAAAATAAAACCGAGGTAGGTATTATAAAAAATGAGCGAAATTCGACAATTAGATGTCGAAGTTTACTCGAAACCCGAAATTAAAAACTGGCTAAACTACTGGACCGATTTTGATCAATTTTTATATGTTTAAGTGGGTCCCTGGATGCTTTAGATTCGCAATTGGACCCTTTAAAGCCATTAGATGTAGGAGTTCAGCTGAAGTGAAAATTTAAAAATCGCTCTAGCGGTTAAAGTTTTTGATGTTTCACAACGAAAGTCAATATATCCTATTAAAATAAACCGAGGAAGGTATTGTCAAAAAATGAGCGAAATCCGACAATTAGAAATGGAGGTTTATCTGAAACCCGAAATTAAAAACTGACTAGGGACCGCCATGTTTAGTTCTTCTCAGCGAATACAACATAATTAGTTAACCTTCAATGTTTCATTCATTTAGGGTTGGTTTCACCAACAGAGGTAACTGTATTACGCCAGTTTATGCTATGCATTATACACGGGGAAATTGGCATAACACAGTTACCTCTGTTGGTGAAACCGGCCCTTAGGCGTAGCAACGCACGCCAGGTATTAGCTACTATACTTCATATTTTTTTTTTCTACTACTACCACTGCTACTAGTAAGCAATAATTACCAGCATCATACGAAGTGCTGCACCTAAAACTACATACGGCCCCTTTGCAGCTTATACTTTATTTGCTGTAGTATAGAGTTTCGTCATTTTAACCTAAAGCCAATTTGGCGGATTTTTTTTCTGCTTTAGATATGTGTGTGTGTGCGTGTATCAGTAGCAAGGCTCTAGCTCCGTATTTTTTTTTTCTTTTAACCAAACTCGTCATATAGCGATTACTTTTTAAAAAATGGGTAGAGTTCATTAACCAGGAAAATTAATAATGCTAATACGGTAATAATAATAATAGAAGCTTCTGAGCAAAATTTGTCGGCCCTTTTGCGACAAGATTTGAATTTGGACACTAATAATATCAGTTCTTGAAGTGCGTCTTTAAATAAAATAGTATCGAATAATAATAATAATAATAATAATAATAATAATAATAATAATAATAATATTTTTTTATTTATATACAGAATTTTAATGTTTACACATCTTTCTGTGCCTAAAGTTTTATTTTTCTTCTCCACTCGTCTCTCTCCATCCAGTCCATGTCCTCCAGTCCTCTTGCTCTCATTCCAGTTCTTATTTCCTGCATCCACGAGTTTCGAGGTCTTCCTCTCCTCCTTCTTCCAGGTGGACCCATTCCAATGTTTTCCTGGGTAATATTTCGTCTTGCATTCGTTGTACGTGCCCATACCAATTTAATTGCTTATCTTCTTCTTATTCTTCTACTACAAGGTTTAGGCTATGCAGCCTGCTCCGGCGAAGTTAAAAAGTGGAGTCCATCTTCTACGTGGTCGGCCAACATCTCTTGTTCCTCTGGGATTATCTTGCCTGGTCCATCGCTTTTTAGTAATAGAACATACTGTATATAATCTACTATTGAATAACCAATATTCATTTTTTAATAATAATAATAATAATAATAATAATAATAATACTAAAATGATCCCACTACAGGTCTTAGGATGCCAATACAGTAGCAAGAGGTTAAGGTTCCCATCTTTCTAGGCAATCGGAATGAGATATAGCTGGCTTGTCAGCCCTGCATGACGGCCACCTGTATCCGCAGAACATAATTATGTCTGAGTTCTAATTTCTGTTAGAGTCCGATTCAAAACCCAGAATCATGGCGCCAGATGGAATATGCCACTTTAAAAAACCCTGGCCTCGAACACACGACTTTCATCTGTTAGCATATTACCTTAGTCAACAGCTGCAGCTTACCCCTCTAATAATAATGTTAATAGTAATAATGTCTGTGACAGATTATAACTTAAATGCGAAATAACTCCGGAATTTTTTGAAATGGTAACTGGTCATGGAAAAAATAAATCACATCTTAATCATATTGTAATATTAAACAACTCAACCTGTCCATGTAGAAAAGCAATTCAAAACGTAGAACGTCTCCTTTACAAATGTGAATTGCAGCAGCATTCTAGAAATAAGTTGAAAGAAGAAATCCACAAAGGAGGAGGAACATAGCCTCTGACGGAGAAAGACCTAATACACAAATATTCAAGACATTTTAAAAAAATAATAAAAACAATAGTGTACGAAAATGAGTGTCGAAGATAAAAAAAATATGTCAAAAAATGTACCAAATATGTGATGTAATGTAATGTTATCTGATCTTATGTTTTGTTATGTCATACATATAATATTACCACGATAGTGGGGCATGCTGAAAAAAATGAAACAAATAGTAATAATAATAATAATAATAATAATAATAATAATAATAATAATAATAGCAATAATAATAACAATAGCAATAATAATAATAATAATAATAATAATTCATTCATTTTGAGAATTTTCCTCATTGAGGGTTTTCTCCAACCAATCTTAATAATTAACATGCGTTTTAATAATACCTAAATGACTACGGACTTACAGACAATCAGTTTGTAATACACCTTCACAAATTTCCCTTAATAATAATAATAATAATAATAATAATAATAATAATAATAATAATAATAATAATAATATTAATAATAATAGCCCAATAATAATCATAATAATAGCCTAATAATAATAATAATAAATAATAATAGTAATTATAATTATTATTATTATTCTTCTTCTTCTTATTATTATTATTATTGTTGTTGTAAAGTTATTTTATAACTACCCTGTATTTACTAAGTTCACAATTTCTGTGAACTGTAAACCTAATAATTTAAATTTGTTTATATTTAACTGTTAGGTACAACCAGCTCCTATTTGCATCGTGACGGCTTGATATTTCTGTTTACCATACTGGCAAATTAGATTCGCACAAAAAAAGAATCTCTATCCCCTCTCTTCTACAAGAAGAAAAAGGCACTTAAGTCCAATACGGAAACGAGGTAGTTCAGCAGCATCCTTCCATGACAGAGGCAACAAAATGTATTAACCTAGAAATAATATTAATATTTGTTTCCTAGGTTAATCTTCCTTTTTCCCAGACTTTCTATAATTCAGCATGCTACATTGAATGTGAATATAGATTAGAGAGTAAAACGCCTTATATAAGAGAAGCATTATTCATAACTTTTCTCAGTTAAAAATCATAATCAATTTAGCTACTTTGTATGTGAAACATTCACTCTCTTCTTTTTTATTGACTTTTAAGGCTGATGAAGCGTCTTTCATTTGTTGATGCATTTTCAAGTTGTGAAAGTTGAACTAATAGATTAATGTATCCTCTGTCCTTCCCCATTATTTTTTTTAAAGTAAAGTGTGAAGAATTTATTTATCACTTCTCGCCAAGTACGAACGCTGCAATGCCATATATGAACAGAATACTAAATCTATTGAATAAATATCTTTGATGTATGCGTTCCATCTTCAGATTTTCTCCTTTAGTACCGAAACCACTTTTATAATCTGGAACTCGCTACAAGAGATTGAGGACTGCAAAAAATTAGCTTATTTTAAAAGATAAGTCTTTTGTAATTTGTCTTGCAGCAGATTGAAAGTTTGTACTCTTTTCATCTTATTTAATTATACTTATTTAATTAACTTTAATTGAAGTTTAATTCTATAGCCCTATATATGTTTACTTATAGGTTAATCTGTTATTATGGACCCAATTGGCGTAATTATTCATTTTTTTACTGGTTAAATGTAAAAGAAGGTCTTATAACCTTAACTCTGCGATTTTAAAATTGTTATTACTGTCGTTACCATCATCACCAATATTATTATTATTATTATTATTATTATTATTAGCATTAGAATAATTTTAATTATATATATATATATATATATATATATATATATATATGACATGATAAGAAAAATAAATGCTCGGACGGGACTTGAACCCGGACCTCTGGGTTGGTACCCCAGTGCGCTTCCGATTACGCAACCGAGCAAGTCTAGTAGAAACATTAATTTTTCTTTATATATTCTCATTATTACAAGATGTAGTGGGAACTCGATGTCCTCTGTCATCTGGTAGCTCCTATCAATTTGTTGGGGTCCCGAGATCGAGTGTCGGTCACCCCATGTGGGTTTCGTGGTTGACGAAAAGAAGCTTGGGCAGGTTTTTCTCCGGGCTTCTCCCGTTTTCCCCTGCCACAAACTTCTCCATACTCATCGCATTCATTTCGTTTCATTTCATTCATCTGTCCCTGTGATGTTTAGTCAGGAGCCTTTGTCGTTCACAGACCTCTATAAATAAAGAGGCTTCATCTCATCTCACTCCTCGACCCGACCACGAATTGAGGATATTTATTTTTATAAAATTATACATTTTTATATTATATTGTTTAACAAATTTTTAATTCCCTTAAAAAAATTGTGATACGAATGCGTAATGGAAGAAGGACATAGAAGCTTCTTGTAGGAAAACCAGAGGGAAAACGCCCAGTTGGTATATTAAGAATGAAGTGGGATAATAACATTAACCATGATTTCAGAAAAAGTAGATTCTACAGAGGGATGATTGGAAGATATTAGCTCAGGATAGGAATGTATGGAGAGCTTATGTCCACGCGGGGATGAACCTATGGGTCCAATAGTGCCTGTGAGATAGTTAGTGAGAGATTTAGTAATGTACAAAATGGCTCGAGGTTCAAATGAGTTTGACACACCTGGTGTAGTCTATAGTTGATAAGAAATGCAGCGCATAGACTTGTGCCACTGATGCACTTATTATAGAGTAATTAGACGAGCAGTTTGTTCATCTTCTCTAAGTCAAAGTAGCACGCGGAACATAGTCCTGTTGTTGTCTGTGACAAAGGGATGCTGTGTATTGTAAAATTGATGGGCTACAAGATTTTAGCGTGATGTATTGAAATGATCGTATACACGTCTCTCTGGCGTTATCTACCTGCTAGTTCCTGTGTTTCCCTTCTCATTTTTATTTGACGTGTGATCTATTTTGTCGGCAGTGTTGCTGACAGGCAATTCAAAGGTCATGAGATACTTCGGAATATTCTCAAAGTTCTTCTTCAGCTATTTTCTTTTTCAGCTTGTAGCATGTTGGCTTCATTCTTATGTCATTGTTCTTTCTTTTAAGTCTTCCTATGTTTATCCTTCTTTTTGGAATCCATTTCCTTGAACTAACTAACGGACATCATCATGATCGAGCTGACATATGCTACCCATACAGCCCTATCCTGACCTACTATTTTTCAATTATTCCCTTCAAACCATTTTTCATATTACTTTCTTACCTCATGCTTGGCTTACCTACTGGGTGCTTTACCTCTGATTTTCCTATGATAATCAACATTTTTAATATTCATTATTATCACAATTGAGGTTATGTATTAAAATGTTTTAAATAATAATATAGTGTCTTTTTTTGGCGGCTCCATGGCTCAAGCAGTTAGACACTCGTATCTCACCGCTGGAGTCCCGTGATCGAGTCTCGGTCATTCGATGTGGGTTTCGTGGTGGACGAAACGGAGCTTGGGCAGGTTTTTGTCGGGGTTCCTCCCGTTTTCCCCTGCCATAATTTCATTCCACCATTTCTCCATACTCATATCATCCATTTCGTTTCATTTCATTCATCTGCTCCTGTGGTGCGTCAGGCGTGGTCAGCCGGTACCCTTGTCATTCACAGACCTCTATATATAAGGCTCATCTCATCTCATCCCTCGACCCGTCCCTGAGTTGGACACGAGTTTATTTATTTATTTTATAGTGATTTTTATCCATCTTCCTCATTTAGAATAATTATTTTAATAATTGAGGAAGAGGGATAAAAAAAGGTACTGCAGTATATTATCATTCAAAACATTTCTATGAAAAATGCCACGCTTTTTCATTCCCCATTCGCCCTGTCCATCGCAATCTTTGAAAATGTACTATTCTTACAAAATAACTGTCAACCATTGCATGCAGAAATCTACCTTAAAATTTCTCCCAGAGATGCGTTGTGATGTAATTAGGCCGAGACCAATACAAATTATCTGACGTTTTTAACTGCAAGGCCAGAAATCAAAGTCATTATTCAGCAATGGCAACTCACTGCGCGAAGCAGATGGACGTCCCTGCTTAAATAGAACGGAGTGGAGTGAGGCAGGACGCGGCGCGGACAGCAGGTTGTGAGAGTTATCCAATCCACCAAATCAGGAGTTCTATTTCTTCCTGTAGTTAAAAAAAACTTGGCACCAGATTTTAGCACTTTGCAGTTAAAAAAAAGGGCAGATAATTTTCTAACATGGACTTCGTACATCACAACACTTCTCTGGGAGAAATTTCAAGGTAGGTTTCGGCATGCAATGGTTGACAGTTCCGTTGTAAGTATATTTGGTTTCATAAAGATTGTGTACCGATAGCTCGCTGTTAGTGGTCTTCTCCATTCACCTATCTATTCGTCTGTCTTTGGTCCAAAAGGAAGATAAATGGAGAATGTTGTTGGGATAAAATTCCGGAAACGGGAAAACCTCGAGAAAACCTCCGAAAAATCGCGGTGTGACCCGCACTACTAATTGCGTAGCTAGTCATGTTTGGTATCGATTTATATTCTAAAGCTTTCTCAAGCCAATTTAATCCCCTTTTTCCTTCTAGCTTCCACGATTATAATACTTTTTAGCATATAGTACTATATGTTAAATAATTTACTAAGGAAAGGTGGATTAATCTTTGCCTTCTATGGGCCCGGGCAAAGGAATGTGGATATAGTCACTCAATACTTTCAAACTCAAAGTAATTATAAAAGATTGGTACGTTCACGCACGCACACGCGAGTGGTAGCAAAAATGATACATAGCATGTGTGCGAAAATGGTAACAACGCGCGGTGCAAAAATGGTACCGGAACCATCAGGATTCTAACCTAAGATCTCAGTCGGGTGCTAGCCACGTGTCCACGAGAAGGCAAATAAACCCTTAACAGATCAATTAATAATTAAAGTCAGAGATATATTATTTGATTACAAGTCACTTTAGCTTGGGAAGACCATGGAAAAGACGGAAAGAGCAGTAATTTGGAGCCGGAACAGGTTAGTAAATAGGCCTAAACCATGAAGAAGAAGAAGACAAGTCACTTTACAGCCTTTTTCAAAATCGACCCACCTTATAGGAATATTACGTAGTCAACATTGGAAAAAAATTATGACGGCAAGGAAAATATAAGCAGTATTTAGTTTTTAGATGTTGTTAATAGAGCAAAATAATAATTGTACGTCTAGAGTCTGACGACTTGTTTGAAATATTTAATCAGTTTACGCAAACAACTCTATCAGGAAATTTAATTTCTACTTGAAATCATCCTCATGATATATTAAAAAAAAACACACACACAAGACATCAGCCCATATATCGTGTTTCTTCATAACTTATAATTGAAATGTCAGTAAGCCACGCTTCAAATCTTGGTCAGTATTTCCTGAAAATTTAAAAACCACGTGTAAGTTTTTTTACAACATTTTTGGTAGTCTACTAGAACCTTTCTCTCCCTTCACTTAATGTCAAAATGGGCAAAAATAATCTTGAATTCAATTAGGCTGTGTGTATATATATATATATATATATATATATAATTCTAATGTTCTGACGTTATTAAAATGTTTTTAATTAAGGGTACATTAGGCTTTAGAAATATGTGTGTCATTTTAGATATCTTATACCATTTATATTGAATTAATTTTTAAATAATGTATATTTTACCACCGAGTATATATTACACTGTACCAATTTGAAGATAAGTTCCGGTTGTACTGTAAAAACATTCATAAGGTATTACTTCACTTACTCCGTTTATTGGGGAAACCATAGTGCTACTTTTACCCACCATATAACTGAATTGATTACGGAACTGTCATCGATAGAAACATTGTTCTTAGACAACATCAAATTTTACGGGAAATGAGACTCAACATAAGGTAAGAAGTACCAATAATTAGGAACTTCTTCCATTTCTTATTTATTTATAACAAAAAAATATACATATATGGGCCTACCAAATCAGACATTTAAGCATTTTCCATATTATCGATACATGTCCTTTATTAACAAAATCGTTACGAGCAGGATTTCTGCTCCATCGTAACATCTGCAAATTCTGCTGTTATTTTCACTATATTCCTCAATGGCTAAATTGGACATTTTTCACCAAACTGTTTGAAAACGTTAAAATGATTTACTTTCCAATGTTTTATTATTATACAGAAGCAGCCATTTTAAAGATCAGAAAGTAGAACGCATTCTACATTGCGAATGTGTAAGCATATATTAATGCTAATTTATTTTATTAAAATTTAATTGTATATTTTAAAAATTTCCTGTATGCGTAACTTACGTAGACATGTGCAAGATAATACATTTTTTTTATTTTCTATATTTCGAATGTTAGAGAGGGATCTAGATTTTCTTACACTCTCAAAGACAAAATCGTTATTCCACCAATAAAAATGCAGTCTAGAACTTAGTTCGGTAGAGATATTGAAGTACAGTTCTCTCATCTTCCGAATGACAAAGTGAAATTTTTACCAACTCATTGACACTGTCGAACACGTAGGCTCATGGCCGCGCGATCATGCCCTCTTGATACAACCCTATGCTGAACTCATGTTTTCCAATCATCCCCTGTATAATTTACGTCTCTCAAATCATGGTTAATGTTATTATTGAATCTCATTCTTGATCTACCAAACGGGGTTGTTTTCCCTTTGGTTTCCTATAATAAGCTTCCAAACCACTCTTTCATTCCCATTCGTGCCACATGTCCTGCTCATCACAGTCTGTGAGACTAAACTATTCTTATTAATCTGACTGCCCATAAAGATCATGTAGCTCATTGTTATATAAGTTTTCTCCATTCACCTGTATGCTCGTCTCTCTTTAGTCCAAACATTTACCTAAAAACTTTATTCTCAGGTTATCCTACGCGAAATCGTTTCTCCTCTCTTAAAGGAAGAATCCTTGTTTCGCATTCATATAATTGGGAGAATAACAGTTTTATATTTTTCAGTTAAATTTTTTTTTTTATAAATTGGGATCACAAGACTCCATGTAATGCATAATAGCATTCTTTTCCATAATTGAACTTAGCCTATATTTAAAAAAAAGTCTCTCAATCCCATCTTGTATTTCTATTAATTTTTAACCTATGTATTATAATTTAGCCTCTATATAATTGTCCATTTCTACAGGCTTTATATTTGCTTGACCTGTATCTGTCTATCTATGTAACGGACTCTTTCAACACGATTTTCACTCACTTAAAAACATTAGATCGACTTGAAACTTTGTATAATTGTAAAGGACCAATGACAATACAACAATTTCATAATTGTTTCTAAGATCCTGGCCAGGATCATCAGGATATCAATAAAATAAAGACCGGTATAATAGGTTGCGGACGTATCGACTTTTTAGTCCATCGTTCTAAGAAATTAATATTATATCCTCTGGTAGCTCAGTAGGTAGAGCGGTGGACTGTAGTGGTATATAATTTCAGTAATCCATAGGTCGCTCCAGCCTGGAGGATTTTATAGAAGAGTATTACTTTTAGCTCATACTGCATTAGTATCGAATTTAAAGACATTAAAATTTGTATCGTATTCTGTAAAATATTAATGAAAATTTTGTAAACTTACCACATTCTAATTTATCCAAAAAAATATGAGAAGGGTACGATTAACTGTAACTATTTATCTATATTAATATATTAAAAAATAATATAATAATAATGTTAGATAATAATAATTTAAAAAATATAATTATATTCGTGCCTAGACACTAAAAATATCGTAAGAAATTAAATTTTCATGGGATTCCGGTTTATGACAATCAATTAAACTAAAAAAAAAATAAACAATAGTTTAAAAAACTAAAACAACACGCTTTATTAGAAAATCGAACTAAAAATGAAAAATAATTTTAATTTCCAATGCGCTTTTGGGATAAAATTAAAGTGTTCAACAAAAAATCATCTCCAACACATTTAGAATAAAACTAGAGTTATCAGCAAAAAAAAAAAAAAATACCATCAAAAGCGTAGGGTGCTCTATATCAATTAATATACTTGATGATAAACATATATTGGTAAAAGTAAAGTCTCTAAGAAGAAAACGTTAAAACCATAAAAAGCGCCCCCACGCTTTTGATGGTAAAATATTTTTTTTTTTGTAGATAACTCTAGTTTTATTCTAGATGTGTTGGAGATGATTTTTTTTGTTTACTACTTTAATTTTATCCCAAGCGTGTTGGAAATAAAAATTATTTTTCATTTTTTAGTTCGGTTTTCTAATAAAGAGTGTTTTTTTAGTTTTTTAAAACTATTATTTATTATTTTATGTTTTATGTTTAATTTCAAACTTACGTACCGGTATTATTGTAATTTTTTAGCGTAATCCTATTTTAATAATAATTTGTCCAAAATATACTTCTGTTATAACTTAATTCTTTTATTGTCCTTGATAGTTTTGACTATATTTAATTATTATTTGAGTTAATTTAACATAGGATATATTTTAACATACATCATTTTTTTATACAGCTGCAACAATATTCCAATAAATGCTTAGGTCTAGATACATTATTTGGCAACTTCATCAACGCCCCAGCTATTCCAAAATTGCGAGCTTTAATAACAGTTACAATATTAAGTGAATTATATATTTCTTCTAACTCATTCATTTAAGTTTTCCATTTTCTTAATTTGGTGGATATTTTTCGTAATTTTTTTCTTCCCCAAGTCATTAATAAATTTTCCATTTTTGCTGTCAGAGTCCTAGTTCCTGCTCCATACAAAGCTATTTGCCTTATTATCGATATATACAGATGTACTTTGGCAAGTAGTGATATACAACTTTTACTCATGAAGCGTAGTGACATTTGTTTGCTGCCGACAATAATTTAAAATTGAAAGCATACAGTCCGTACTAATATGTATGTATAAGAAAATTTTGACAAATGATAATAATAATAATAATAATAATAATAATAATAATAATATTAACTTATTTAAGCTGCCAGAATTAAGGCCATAAGACCTTCTCTTCCACCCAACCAGCGGAAAAAAAAAATATATATATAGAAAATATCTATACATGATCATAACATATACAATTATAAATAAATATTTGTAAAATTTAACTAAAATTATGATGAATCAATTCAATATTATTAGAGAAGCAAAAAACAATCTCAAGACGGGATAAGGTCAGAAACAGCACAATAAAGGAAATTATGCAAGTTGAAAAAAAAATATTAGAAGAAGTAGAAAAAAAAGTTTGAAATGATATGAACACTTCATAAGAATGGAAGAAGAAAAAATAACAAAGAAGGACCTTAATTGGAAAGCTAATGGAAGAAGTGGAAGAGCAGACCTAGAGAACGTTGGATAGATGGAGTGAGGAGAAGCATGTAAGCTAGAGATTTGAAGGAAGAAGATGCTTTAGACAGGAACCTCTGGCGATAAATCACATTGGGGTGAAGAAGGAGCATTGTATTGTGGAATATTCCTAATAAATGAAAAAACAACTAGAAACCATCAATTACTCCGTAGAAAGACCAATTATATTAAAGGAAGCCAATATCCGGCAAACTCAGATCTCTTATAGTAAGAGTCCCAGAGTCTAGCAGTAGATACGATAAAGTAATTAGATTAATTATATAATCAACTACGGCTCTGACGTTTTTTGATTTCAGACTTTCTTGAGAATTTTTTGCGCGATAGTGCATTTTGTCGTACTTA